>PVIR01002706.1:0-98333 GCA_004026965.1 Petromus typicus
GAGCCAGGCAAGGAAAAAAGAAGGCTCATAGAAGAGTTGAAAACAGAATTTGAGAATACAGAATTCCATAGGGAAATTTTTCCAGGGAAAGTTTCCTAACATTTCATTAGTTAAGTTTGTAAGTTGCCTTTCTTCCCCTGCATTTGCAAACAAAAACATTGCTCTCAAGATTCAAGATTTAGATTCTGAATCATAGTACAACTCATTTTTTGTATAAGTAACATATGTTTGGTGTCTTTAAACACAATTACTTTTGTATAATAAAAGTGTTGATTTGATGATGCGACATTTTCTGCAAGTGTGTTTAAGAGAGTTTATGTTTTCATAAGTTGCAATGAAACTCAATTATGTATGTGTAATAAGGCTTCTGATTGTTACACTTAGACTTTTTTGTATAATGAAGCCAGCAATTAGAATTTGCTTGCTCTATGGCTTAGGAAAACACACTTGTTTTAGAGACAAAGGACTCTTAATGAGGCCCCTTTTTTGTTAATTTTTTTTTTGTTGTTGTTAAAAACCAGTCTATAACTCAAACATATAATTAGATTTCTTAAAGGTTTGGATTTTGTTGTTTTTGTTGTTATTTTTAACCTCTAAACACAAAACAAAAAAAAAGCTGTAACTTTAAGGCATACATCATTCCAACTCTCTGCTCTTGATAAGATCTGCAATTTTACCTCAGTGGCACCTCCAGTGGGTGCAGAGGACCTGCTTTACTGTGGAGGTAGAGGCTGGCATGGCAGCTATCCAGATGCTGTGCTTGAGTTGATGCTGGTGTTCCTCAGGATTAGCCTGGAAAGAGGAGGAGTCCCACCCTCTCTCTCTCAGCTACTCTTTGCTTCAGAAACCTGCTAGTGCTAAGCACACCATTCCCTGGGCTCTGGGTGATGGCAAGTGGGCTGGAGAAACTCCTATACATCTCTCATCTTATGTTCCACACCCATGAGCAGCTGCTGTGGCCCCCCTTCTCTGCTGGCCGTTCTTCTCCCTGCTGGGCACTCATGTGGTTTGCACAGAAGGCTGCTTCTAAGCTGGCTGCTCCTGTTGAGGGAAGGATTTTCATAGGCATTTTTTTGAAGGACATTCTACTTTCAGAGATATTTTTCCTTTAGTCTATTAAAGTCCATATTCTTAGCAATACTAAACTTTTTTTGTTACTCAATATCTTTAAAAATTCATTTTAATAATTTGTAAGATAGCAACTGAGAGAAGGTTTTCTGTGATGTACTAATGTCCCCTGGGGAAACACAGAAAGCTCCAGGAGTCCTTATTAGATGGGATGATACAGGCATCTGGCTACATTATGTTGGAAAAGTTGAAGGAAAAAAAATGAGAGTGTTATTTTCCATAGTGTGCAAAGGAACACACCTGTGCTGATGTGGCTGGCGCTCTCCGCAGAAGGCAGGTGTTCCTGCCACTGAGCCCCTGTCCTCTGCTCTCAGCAGGAGCCCACAGGCTCACATTCCTGAGACAGTATTGTCTCACTTGCTCACAACTCCCTGTGGTTGTTGGTAGAGAAGGAGGAGCATGGCTTCCCCAGTCACTTGCCTTCTGGTTAGATTTCTGTGAGAATCTCTCAGTAGGAGCTGGCCAAGGCTGATGCAGGAGCTGGCCAGTGTGATGAGCTTTTAGAGCTTTGAGCACTTGATGTAGAGAGGAAAGCAAAGCAAAGTGAAAATGAATGAATCTAAGCCTCTGCTTACACTGGTTAGCACCCTGGGAGTGTGCAAAAAATTGGTCCAGAGAGTACAGTCTTATGCTCTGGCAGAGTCAAGGAATTTAGAGAGCAGTGTCTTATGTCACAAGTTGAGACAGGCTCATTTGAACAGTGATTAAGGGCCTAGGGAGCTGAGGTTATGTTTCTGTGTCTAAATGGCGAGATCACATCATCAAGTCACTTCACTTCTCTGGGCTTTCTTCCTTCGGGTTAAAATATGACAAAAGAACTTAAGGATATCTTAGGACTCTCCAGTAAATGGAGCTTCTTTATGCTGTGACATTAGGGGAAAGGAAGTTAGGATAAATTTTGTATATTTCTAGCTAATCTCTAATCGCAGCAACTCTTCAAGATGGTAAATAATTCATTAAAATGTTGACTACAGACATGCACATGTACAGCTGCTCATATATTTAACTAAACATGTTTACTTATGAGTGGTTGAGTATGTGAAAAGGGTTGTATGTCAGTGTACTGCTGTGCCCATTATTGGATGGAAAATGTATATACAGAATGCACAAAGGCATGCAGCTATGGATTATCAATATAAACTTGCAAAAACACTTTGTTTGCAGGTGAAATTTAAGAATTAATGTGGGTGGGAAATGGACTTCTTGAAATCCTGTGGCTGATAAGCTTCCTCACAGAGTGGGAGGGGGGGTTTGCCTTCTTGGAGGAAGTCATTGATGAGGACTCCCAGAAACCCTAAGCACAATTGTGGATTTCATGTTCAGTCAAATCTGAGCAGTGGAGGAGGACAAATGCAGTAAGGACATTTTGTTCAGAATTATCGATACAAACAAATGAGAGGTCAACCTACAAACCCAAGAAAGAGTTTCATTCAGCCACTTCTCAAACACAGACTATAAAATTTTAAACAAAGGATCCAATTAAATTTGATCCAATTTAAATCCATCCAGCTCGGAAACCTTTATTAAATATCTGTGATGGATTGTGCCCTGGGCTAGATAATGCAGGAGTTACACATTGAATGCTGGCAGGCAGGTACTGTGCTGGCACCATTGTAGATTTGAGTTAGACTAAACTGCTGCTCTCTGAAATTCTTGGTTTCGTTTTTCTTGTTGTTAATTAGATAGCCTGCATATGCATTTTGGGGGAAAGCATCATAAACTCTGTGTTTCATGTAGAAGACAACACGAGTTTTTCCTGTGTATAGACATTATGCTAAACCCTTAGAAAAGCAACATTATTTCATTAAACTCTATTATGATCCTGGAATTTAGCTATAACTTTAAGGATTCTTGTCTCCTTTTCTTCCCCACTTGATAAAGAAATTCAAACTCCAATAAGTTAAAGAGACCCAAAAGAAACAGCCCTCAGATTTCTGGCTCAGACCACTTGACCTTTAGCCCTATGGTCATGACATTGATACATACTACTTCTCAGCTAGGGATGGGTGTCAATTATCTAGCTCAAGGTGCTATGGGGCTGCCCTATTTTCAAAATAGTTTCTCATTTTTTGCATATACCTGAAATTCAGAGAATCTAAGTTTTATTTTACTTGTGTCATTCCATACCGACATCATCATCTTTGGGTTCCATGGATTCTGTGAGTGAGAAGTTGAAAAAAAAAGTCCCACATGAAAGCTAGGTTTCCATTGATTTTTCCTTACTTCATTCCCACTTGTCTGACCTCTCTCTTTATCACTTGTTTTACAAGTCCTTCTCATTTCATAGTCTCTTCTCATGATCATATTATTGCTCCTCCTGGGACACTTGAGCCTTCCTTTCTACTTACTCTCCTAGCTCTTCTTCTAGGAATCTTCCATACTGCCCACGATGCTCTTACCCTGCTCTTACCTACTTAACATGTTTGTTTGAGTGGTCAACATGAACTTGGCAAAAAATGGGATATATTTACAGGATTTTCACATGAACAACTCTTGTATCCCCAACATTTAATGCTAAGAAGGAAGGTACTATATAAGTGTCACACTATTTTGGTACTTACAGCACATATTATCAATTAGTGAATGAGATGGTGAATGATTTATATATCTGTTACTTTTTTAGGGGAGGGAGAGAGATCAGTGTAGACTAGAATGTTTAGGAAAGGATCCCTGAGATGGTGGATTCTCAGAGAAGAAATTTGAAGCTTGGAGAAGATTTAGAAAGACAAATGATTTAGGATGGTGGTTGTAAGTGGCACAGCACTAACAAAGAAGATGCAGGGAAACCACATAATGTTGGAAAAGGTTGTAGGGAGACATGGCTCAGTGAAACACTGAAGCACATGAGACCATGAGAAGGTAGTTTCAGGGTGTAGTGTATACAAACAGGCCAGCATCAGAGGTGGTTAATTAAACCTGGAGAGCTACTCAGCACTTTCTGTGCTGGGGAGACAAAGCTGAGGAAGATACAGCCTGTTTCTGATTATACAAGAGTTTGTACTAAGGCAGAGGATGAAGATCACAAACAGCTTCAACATACTAGAGAACCAATACAATTTAGGGCAATGGAAGATGTGCCTCAGGGGTTCAGAAGCGCTCAGTGTACCCTAGAGGGTGGGGATGCATCCTGGAGTCGGACATTCTGCTCCAGTGCTTACCAGCTGTCCAACTGGGGAAATCTCTTGATTTCTTTGCCTTCTGTTTCATCATCTGTAAAATTGGATTAATCATAGTGCCTAATCACAGGGTTATTGTAGGAATTAACTGAGATTGGCAGGATAAAGTTAGGCACAATGTGCCTAATGTATATATATTATACAGTGTGTATAATATACATATTATACAGTGTGTATAATATATACATATATTATATATTATATATACATATGTACATATGTATATATATGTATATACACATATATTATGTGTATATATATTATACAGTATGTATAATATACACATATATTATGTGCCTAATGTATATATATTACATACATACATATATATATATATACATATATATATATATTCCTATCCTGTATGATAGTGGCCAGTATTAAGTATCCTGTATGATACTTAACCAGTATTCCATTCCACCAGTATTGACTTTTTAACAAGGAAAAATCTCTGAAAAATACTTTATTTTTTATTTTTAAAAATTATATTTATTGGTACATTATGAATACACATCATAATCACATTCAACATTAAGAGTTTGTACAAGAATATGACATGACTTCTCATTTTTCCCTTTTCCCCCTGCCCTGCCTCCCTCTACCCCCGATATACAAAGAAATCTTTGTTTTCTTTTTTTTTATTATTACCACATTCATTTTCCCCTCATTATTTACCCTTATACTCTTTCTTTTTAGTATTTTCTACTTTACAATATCAACTATTCATACTACAACTGGAAAATACTTCAATGCAAGGAAAGTAAGGAGAGTTCTTTGTAATGCTAGCTGTCATCAATTAGTAGTAGATTCCAAGGATTTCTCTGTCTATACTGAGGAAATCCTGTTGATGCAGTCAGGCACAGGTGTGATTTCCTATCACCACTATATATGTATGGTATAGACTAGTATGTATGTATGTATGTATGTATATATACATACATACATATATATACATATATATACATACATACATATATATACATATATATATATATATATATATATATATATATATATATATATATATATATATATAGTATAGACTAGAACTGTTAGGAAGGGATCCTTGAGATGGTAGATTCTCAGAAAGGAAATTTGAAGTTTGGAGAAGATTTAAGAAGATATATATCTATATCTATATCATCTATATAAAAATTCCTATCCATAAGTTTTAGCTGTTACTAAATTTGTATTTAAAAGGAAGAGAAGACCCACAAGTGAAATGAGATGATAATGGAACCTGTGAAGGCAGCATGTGGAGTGCACTCTAAATAGAGAGCAGCATTTAGTAGGTGGGAATTTGAGGCTGGGCATTTCAGGGACAATAGATACCCTGGAGAACTGTGTGGAGATCAAGGTGTACCTGGGTGTTGTGGGGAACCATGGCTAGTTGAATTTTCTGGAGGTAAAATATGAGTGAAACAGAAATAATGTGATACTTTGGAAAGATAAGTCAAGTATATGTAAGGACTTTTATGTCAGGTTGACCAATGTACTCTCAATGATGCATGCAATGGAAGGACTCAAGGAATACAAGTTTGGAATTGCTACAGACAGAGGCAGGTGATGCTAGGCTTGGCCCAGGATGGGATCCAGAACAAGACATAGCCCAGGTGAGGCTCTCTCCTCCAGGCTTGCACTGGTTAAACTGTGGAGGCAAATACACTTTTTTAAAAGTCAGTCTTGCAGAGAGAAAGCCACATGAATCCAAATATCCGGGCAGCAATCCCCAGAGGCGCCAAAGGTAATGAAACATTGGTATCTGCTGCTCCTATCTTATTGCTGATATTCAGATAATGATGCCAATACCCTGCTCGGAAGAGAGGAGGAAATGCTGCTGGGCCAGCTTGTTCAGCTCATCTCCAGGAGGGTCAAGAGGCGGCAGCAGGCAGGGGGAGGCATACAAAGAAGAAGGTGACCCCAGAAAACCAAACCCTGTTCCTCCTTCTGGTAGAATAAATGATTTCTTATGTCCAGGCGTCATCTGAGAGTGCAGGAGACACATCATCTGCAGCTGGCTGTGGTGCTTGAACTAATTGCATTTGCATGTGTTCTCTGAATAGTGTTTATAATTTCCAAGTACTTTTGCTTCTAGTATTTCATTTAGGGCCCATTGTGAGAAACCCTAGACCAGAAAACCCTACGTCTAATGAAGGGGCCCTGCCTTATCTGTTTTGCCATCCTGGCAAACAGGGCTCATCTTGAAGGATTTGGAGAAACTGGGAAGAGTGGAGGACAGAGTCTCTCCAGGAATACTCCAGGAGCTCTGAGATCAGAGCTGGGGAATAAGAGGGAGTATATCAGGCCTGTCACTCCTGGCTCACCCACACCTGTGCCTGGCTGTAGCAACAGGATTTCCTCCAAGCACAGACAGAGAAATGCTTGGAATCTACTACTAATTGATGAGAGCTAGCATTCTGAAGAAATCTCCTTGCTTTCCCTGCATTTAAGTATTTCCCAGAGATTTTCCTTGTTAAAATGTCAATACTGGTGGAATGTTAAGTGTATTAAGCCACTGTCACATCCTGGAAATGTCTTTTCAGTTCATTTGTTAGACTGCTGTTATGTCCTCACAAGAGATGAATTTGGAAAGAAGAGTTTGCTTAGGAATAGATGTGAAGCCTGACAGAACCATGGAGAGATGAGCGCTGGCTCCTGTCACAGATATTCTGGCTATTCAACAACCTCTTGAGAAGAAACACTGTCTACACTCAAGAGATCAAAGTACAGGACCTTGGGCAAATCACTTAACCTGATTAGGTCCCATTTCCTCACCTGAAAAGGTGAGAATAATGACACCAACTCCACCTACTTAAAGAATGTCTTTGAGGGTGAAAGATCTCTGAATGTGTTTTGTACAGTATTTTACAGAGTATTATACAAATGCAAAGCATAGTCATTTAGCTACATTAAGAAAAGACAAGCTCTCATTACTCAAGTCAAATGCACATGAAGGGCAAGAGAAAAGAGATGGAGGAAGAATTAATATTTATTAGAGTTCCAATTACCATTCTTCTTAAATATATTATACCATTTAATTTCCATAGCCACTCCATGACATGGATGGTGTTCTGGGTCCCTGAGGTTGAGACCACATGACCACTCTTTCAGAGACGTAGGTTAGAACCAGGTGTACCAGGGGCCTCTTGTACATCAAAGCTGAAGACCTCACCTGTGCATACTCTTGCTTTATCCTTTTCTGAATTCTTCATTGCAGGCACAATGAGGCACATTAAGGACTGGCAGGCATCCTGTGATAGGCTGGATTTGGAGATTCAGAAGAAGAGAACAGGAAGTCATAGCACAAAAGTTGGAAACATTTTTAGCAGGCCTGGGTGTAAGATGAAGGGTAAGTTGTAGCAGAAGCATTCTGGAGACACATGCACTCAAGTAATATGCTATGAAGTCTTTGTGGGGGGAAAGACTAAGCCAAGAAGGTGAAAGCTTTCATTTCGGGTGAGAATAGCATGGCTTGCTGTAGAATTGTGAATGTAAATTCTGCTTGAGGTCACATTATCAGGATCCCCTGGAATATGGTGAGGTTCTTATCTACTCAAGTGATTCTCTGTGACTGTGTCAAAAAGAGCTACTTAGGATATGTGCATATGACTCAAATGATGTACGTTAAATGCATATGACTCAAGTGATGTATGTTCACCAAAACACTAAGTAGTGCCTTGGCACTTACCAGTAAGTTCTGATTACCTAAAAGATATAATTTGTCTTACATGAATTTGAGGAGTTACATGGAGTTGGAATATGGCAAAGCAAACACATGCATTCGCTGCACAATTGGACTGTTACTTTGTTGAATTTGATGGTTTATGTAAGTAACCAAAGCCAATAATTCCCTCATCCTTTCACTGTCCATAAGGAAAACTGTGGCATGAGTCACTTTCAGTATAACAGCTGATCTATTTATTTAGTTTTTGCTCTTGCAAATAATATTGTGAGTCAAATATCTTTGGTATATCGGACCAAAAAACATGGAGTACTTAGTTTCATATGCTACTTTAGCAAAATTTCTCTCTAAGGCTGAAGATTGTAATAGAGGGAGGGGAATAGATATTATAACCAGGAGCATGGAGCTGGCCCATGTCTACTACACTGTACTTTTGCTTTCTCCGGGGAAGAGAAAGCTAAGAAGAGTTATCTAAAGAGAAGCTAGATCCTCTTGTTTTATCTGTAGCAGAAGGAGAAATCAGCATAAGAACATCTCTTTTGGCCCTTTATTGATGTAAGTTGTGCTCCAGGAAAGCTGAAGAAGAAAAACTGGAGGGATGTAGGACAGAAGAAGGAAGAAACACTGGGAGAAGGAGGCTCAGTGTGTAGATCATCCTCAAGGTCAAGAAGCTAGGACATGAATATAGATTTAAAATAATAGATACCCCTTTCTCAACAGTTCAAAAGGTTTCCAAAATGGCATTCAAAGCTCACCTAAGGTCATTCCTCAAGTAGAAGCAGGCCATAGATGCTGTTTAGGGGATCAGAAGAGCTTAAGTGTGTGAGGTTTCCAGGGAGCAGAGGCAAGATGTGCCCCAAGTCACAATGAATTGGTACATTTTTGCTCATTATATGATAGATAAAAATGAATCCAAAGATGCAATGTTTTGTCTAGGATTTTTGTTTTCCTGTATTAGACAGGCAACACTATGTGCCAGGTTTACTGAAGGGGCTAAAATGTCAGATGCACATAGATAGTTGCAGGTTAAGTTTACTTAGCCAATTTCTTCAACAGTACAGATTGATGTCATATAGTATGAGAGATGATACTTCAGTGGATAGTGGTGAAAGAATTGGAGAGTAAGTTATACTGTGTGGTCTCTGTATTGGTGGTCCTTTCTGACATATTTCCAGGGTTTCCTGCTGAATTGACCCCATGAAGCTAACTTCTCCTTGGTCTCCGTCAACCATTCCTCCTTCAAGAGAAAGAGCCTAATCTTATGCAACAGTGGTTCCAGGCTAATTTAACCAAGTGAAAAATTTCAAAATTTTATATGAAAAACACTAATAGTTTATTCAGGAAGTACCTCTACCAAAAATAACTGACAACCTCTGCTTTTGTTAGTATTGAAAATAAACTGATAAATATTTCTCAGTAGTTTAAGGAGGGCTTTGTTTCTTTCATTTCAAGAAAGCAACTACACAGGGTCTATGCCAGTTTTCATCAGTCATCTACTTTACCAACCAGATATCTTTTTACTTGGTTATTTGTGTGGCAGTGGTGGATAAATAACTCTTTTGTTATTTTATGCATTTGGACACAAAATTAATTGCAGGAAGAGAAAATGGCTGTGCAACTCAATCATGTCAGAAATTTCCGTCTGCTTTTGGCTTATGTGATTGAAATATCAGAATAGGAATTTGGCAATTAGATAGAAAGACCTGTGATAGGGGGCAACATCTCCTACCTGTTGAGGTCCGTTCTGTGCTCACAGACAAGGCCATTCTAAATGTCACAGCCTATCAGGTTTCTCTTAGTCACATGATCTGGGGATCAGAAATGTATCGATATGGCTCAGTAATATTGCCTGACCAAAGCCAAGGGCAAGGAGAAAAAGGCCTCATGAGGAAGAAGGACATTTGTGGGGTTGGGCTGATTGTGAGAATGGTACTTGGACATATCCTGTCCAATGATGTCCACTAGGACAATGCTGGGACAACACTAGACTGCTCTTGGGCACCTTCTGAAAGAATTTTGTATGAAAATATGAGAGCATTTCAGAGTTAGGCTCCCATGTACTAGACCTTTGCTAGTAGCAGTAGTGAAGCCAGCCCAAGAGTAGGACACTGAAGGTAGGTGTGAAGCCCACAGCACACTGTGGGTAATGACACAGCCAGAGAAGCAGGTGGCTACACCATGTTCAAGGGCAATAGGCAAAAGATGAGCTGACCACTCACAACATGGTGTGAGAAATGACCGATTCCTACATCCCAATGTGAACACATGGGAAGAGAGCAGAGTTGAAATTCCCCTCTGGAAGCGAACACATTAATTCTGGGACTTTAAGGGAAACATGTAGTGCAATGACACGCCTAAGAACTGGCCAGTAACTGGCCCCAAGGGACATCCAAGGCACATTTCCAATTTATGAACTGAGAATTAACTCACTTGTCCCACAACACAGCAACTGATAGAAACACACCGATTTCACAAAGGATTTAGAATGACTACGTTCAGCTTACAGAGACAGAAGAGAGAATCTCACCCAGGTGCATAGCCTGCTGCTTTCGCTTTGCACAAGTCCAACCAATGCTTTACAGGCCAGGTATGCTTTCCAGGCCAGTGCTCTGTAGTGTATTGCCATCCATCGTAGAGCTCTTAAAATCAACTTTCTGTCATCTTCTGTATTAAAATGTCCCTGCCTAGCATCTCTAAGTCTCTTTTGCATAACTAAGCTATAAGTTATGTTGTGTCAGAACGGAGTTAGCAATACCTACTACCACTTGTAACCCGATAGCAGAGGGACAGCTCCGTATTGACCCTTGAAGCAGCCCCCTGGGCTCACCCAGTGCTCCTGATACACACTCTGCTTTTACACTCTGTGGAGGGCCAGTGGATCTCTGCAACACTCTCGTGTTTTCCAGCACTGTTTTTTCAAAGCACTGTCTCCAGAATCCCAGCTGTGCTTCTTGTTGAATGTTTTGTTCTACTGGGGTCCAGTTCTACAATCAGGCCTCCTTTTCTTATCCATGGCAGCCCTAGGCAGCATTTTCAGCATCTGATTTTGCACAGTGGGCTTCTACTTCCCTGGCTTAGTACAGAGTTTTCTGATGTTAGACCTAAGCTCAAGATTCTCTAGAGATGAAGACATGTATGACACTGGGCCTCTTGGGAGCTTCAGGGCCATTTTAGAGCCCAGAGAAGGCCAAGCCTTCCTCCTAAAACTCATCCAGACCCTCTAAAACTAGATACAGAACAACTTGTGGCAGGACTGGTAGCTCTGGAAAAATTCCAGAGGGTAATGGGAGTTTAATACAGACCTCGACAATCTGGGTCAGGGGGAATGTCAGCCAATCTCACTCTGCCATTGTACTTTCTTTTTTTTTTTAATAATTTTTTTATCTTTATTGGTACATTAAATATACACATCATGATTGCACTCCATAATGGGGATTTGTACCAGTATAAGACACAACTTAATTCTCATTTTTTGCGATAGCCCTACCCACCCTACCACCCCCCTATATACATAAAATTTGTTTCCTTACTTTTTTGTTACAATCTCAACATTTTCCTCCTTCTTCCTATTCAACATTGAGCATTTTCTATTTCACAATATATAACATGTAATGCTAGGACTCATTTACATCATTATTTTCTCTGCCATTGTACTTTCTTATGAGACAATGTGCATCGGGATGTGGACAACCCTAAGAGACTACGCTATTTAAGAAAACTGATATAGAAAATAATGCCTAGCTATTTGCCTTTGAGGTTGAAGCAGTTTACTGGACTAGTGTGTAAAGGTGGCAGTTCTGGACTCAAAGTACAGACAGGCAAGTTCTTGAATTATACTGTCCAATATGGTAGCATTAGCCATAGGGAGCTATTGAACACTTCAAATGTGGCTAATCTGAGACTGTGTGTAAAGTTAAATACACACTGGAGTCGTAGAACTTAGCATTATAAAATAAATGCAAGATTTAATAATTTCTTCATACTGATTATATATTGAGATGATAGCATTTTGTATGTTAAAGTATATATAATTAATTTTACCTGCTTTTTCTTACTTTTTAAAGATATGATTCCTTGAAATTTCTAAATCTTATATGTGCTTTACCTTGGTGGCTTTTGCAGTATTTGTGTTGG
This sequence comes from Petromus typicus, assembly GCA_004026965.1. Lineage (NCBI taxonomy): Eukaryota > Metazoa > Chordata > Mammalia > Rodentia > Petromuridae > Petromus > Petromus typicus. The sequence continues at coordinate 12,121 of PVIR01002706.1, forward strand.
ACAGTGTTGGCTTAGAATTTCAGTTCAGTGAGGGCCTCGGGCTGCAAAGAGGGCTTTGGAGTCAAGAGACAGCTGCGTGTGGCATTAGTGGTGGGTGTTGACATATTCTGTGACCACATTCCAGCCTCCCTTGGCCTGGAACTGCTTATACCAGCTGTGAGAGGGCTTTTCCTGGTGAAATTAATGTGTATCCTAGATGTGTGTGAGTTGGTGCTTTCTTTTCAAGTCAGCCATTTGGCTTCGAATGAGAAGCATGTCCTTCAGGGCTTCATATTCTCTACTTAACCCTGTTTCTAAATGGCTCCACTTCCCCATTGCTCTCATTTGTGTTTGTAGCTCTCTTCCTCTCTTCTTCTCTTTTCTCACACTCAGAGCTCTTCAAGGCTCACAAACCTTTCCTGAACAGGGATCTTCATTAGTAACCCTCTGTTCACCTTCCTAAGTACCAACTTTGGTCACACACATTGCCCATGTTCTTCTCTTGCATCACATGTGGAAGGAAGTCTTGCTATCGCAGTCATAACTGACTCATCACTGGAACAAACCAAGTAAATTCTTTAGTGTGTACTTGCCTGCTCACATTATTGCTCTGCTCTGCCTTGTTATGTCCTCTTATTGCATGTGTGTTCTTGATGACAAACAGCACGAGGCCAAGTACCATTCCTTCCGAGTTTAGAGGCTCATCACTCCCCTGAAATGCATTTAAGTGTTACAAGAAGAAGGACCCCATGGCCTTTGCCTTATGGTGATTTGTGGCTATTTTTGGCTGGACTAGTTGCCATAAGTGGGTCTGACCTGGGCCTGTAATTTCTCCGGCAGTGATGTATTTCTTGCTTGCTTGAGTCCTCTTTGAACAGGCAAAATCTCCAGAAAAGAAGTGTCGGTACCCCCACACTGTAGAAGTGAATGAGGCCATTGGAAGGTGTGAATGAGGAGAGAAAGAAGCCCCGAGAAAGAAGCAATGTTAAGGAAATGTGGGGTTGGACTGGCTAAAGTATATTTAGTTACCTTTCCAAAAGTCTTGCTACCTGGCTTCTCCTGGGTGTGCGAAGAGTTCACACCCCTGGATTTTCTTTTCACCCTCACAGAACTGGGCTAGAGGAATAAACCTCATGACAGTAAATCAACAGGGCTGAGAGATCAGTCAGTCAGTCAATCTTAAGAGCATTCTTGGATTTGTGGATGCTTTGAGAAGTGTGCTTAGAGAAACCGAGGATAGGGTAGTTATTAAAAGAGATTAAAGGGTATTAGCCAGAGCCTTGGCAAGCTATAATTAAAAAAGGGGAATGGAAAGGAAACAGGAGACTAATTTTTCCAGTTTCTGAAATTTCAAGGAGGAGTGAGCTGGCCTGTGAACCATTACTGCTTTGTATTAATTTTCCTGAATGGTTCAGTCTAACCTAAATACATTTCTTTCTCAGTTGGAAATGCCCGAGTCAATTTCACTGTATTATACAAAGAAGAGGCAGCCTGAGAGACTAGGCAGCCACATTCACCTCAGATAGTATTATTCTCTGAAGGATTTTAAATCCTGTTCTGAAAATACAAGACTTGTTTCTAGGACACACCCTTGACAGGAAGAAGGGAATTATCCTGGTGTCCATCTGGGGAATCTGAGTCCAAGACAAGTAAAAGATTAGATCCCCCTAGAATACTATACCAGACAGTCAAGTGTATTACTAAGTAGCAACTTTGTGGTGTGCATTGCAATGATTTAGTCCCGTGGCTGGGAGTTAGGAAAGCATGAGAAAGGTGGGAAGCCACCTACCTATGAGATTTAATAAAGTCCTAATTCTTTCTCTCAAAAATCTCTTGTAGTACACTCAAATGTCTAAGATTCCTTATTAGAACTTTGGTGGGTGAACCTCAGAAGTCTCTGGTAACATGCAAGCAATCTCACTAATGTTCCATTCTGCTTAGTTAATGCCATCTCTTTACTGTTAAATAAGGAGCAGAGATCTGAGGACTACTGTAGGAGAAAGAAACCTAAATCATTAAGTTTCTGTGTAATCAAGGAAAGAGAGGAATATGTCAATCTTGCTTCTTTCATTTTTGCAACAATTTAGTTTTGATATCTGTTATATGCAATGTTACTATTTTTAAAGATTAAGTAACATTGGGCCTAAAGCTCTTTGTGTTACTACCCCAAAGAAAATATTTTTTAAAAACTAACCACATATCAAAATTTATGTAGGAAAGGGCTGAGGATTTAGCTCAGTGGTTCCAGTGCCTGTTTTGCAAGCACAGGGGCTGGGGTTTGATCCCCAGTAACCACATACAACAATACTAGATGTGGAGAATCACACCCACCAGCAATCAGTACCACATACCTCAGTGCTGGGTGCGTCACCCCTGTAACCCTAGCACTTGGGAGGCAGAGGTAGGAGGATTGCTGTGAGTTCAAGGCTTGCCTGGGTACATAGTGAACTCAGGGCCAGCCTGAATTACAAATTAAGACCCTGTCTCAAAAAAAAAATATGCAGGACAAACATGGAGGTTGGATGGTTGGATGGTGACTTCTGAGTAACAATGATCTTTTTCATCTGTAGTATTTATAATCAGGGTTCCACAAGGTTAGTAAATTCCATCCATGGTCTGGACCATAGAAGATTAGTGACAACATAGACCAACAATCCCGAATCAGAAATTGCCAGCTGACAGTCTGGCAGAGGGAAGGGGAAAAGAAGATTTTAAAAAATCACTCATAAGATTTTAAAAGGCTATAACAGTCTGAGATCAGCCAGGGTAGGAAGTAAAAACACTTTATATAACAAGAAACCCTCAGCTAATACTGTGTGTCAGTGAAACAGCCACTGATTTTCAGTTGAGGTGACAAGAAACATTAAAAAAACAAAAAAAAAACAAAAACAAAACAAAACAAAACAAAAAACCCAGACCACTGGAATTGGATTCACCTTCCTCACCTGAGTGAAGGGTAGCAGCACAGCAGGCGAATTCAATGTACTGAGCTACTAGCTGAGGTTGGTGGTTTACATCTATCATCCCTTTGGTCCCTCCACATGTATAAACAGTGGGTATTACTGTCTGTATTTTAGAGAAGAGAAATGTAAAGCAGGAGAATGAATGAAGATCAAGTTGACTGTTGTAGCTACCACTTCCGTGATCTTGTTTACCTTTCTCCAGCCCATTTGCTGTGTACCATCACTCCTGCTCTGATTTTATCATGATTGTTTTTGTCTTCACCTATTTTATTCATTTGTTTCCCTACCTCAGAGTGTCTCCTTTTTTCTCTCCACATTGCCAGATCTTCTCTGCTGGGACATCTAGCTCAAGCTCCCTAGGACACTTACAGGACACATCTCACCAGCCACTCATTGCTCTGCTCTTCTTTCTGCTTTATTTTCACAGCATTTTGGGCAGCTCGGAGTTCAGTGACTGCTTCCTATCCATTCTTGGTATTAATCATATCTTATTTGGTACATCATTGTGCTTGGATTTGCCTCCTTTACCTATTTAATCTTGTTTTAGAAACTCTTACTAGCAGAGATTCTTTGTTGTTTTGTTCCATCTTTTAATTTCATGTGTAACACAAGAGAACAGGCAGTTGCCAGAGCCCTCTGCAGTGGCCCTGGCTTTGTTCAAGCCAGTGCAACGTCCACAAGATAGAAAAGTGGAAACTAAAAGAAACACACAAAAACTTGAGAGAAACTAAGACTTGAACTGATTTAAGCTGCTCTAGGGAGCAAAGGCAAAAAAGTCCCAGAATAGACAGTGTTTATTCATATAAGCTTGGGAAAGAGGGAGATGGGAAGGCTGTGGGGCACCTGCTGCTAACAAGTACCAAGCAAGCAGGACTGTGGAATGAAGACACACATGCACACATCTTTGCTGATGAGAACAGTGAATTCAGAGGGGAGGAGTTTAGTTGGAGCTGAGTTGAACTTGGCTGAACTTCACACTGGACTACTTCCAATGTGACACAGCCTAACTATGGAGGAGCAAGAAGCCTGTGCCACTACAGCCTGCTGATACCAGGCTGAGGTGCCTGCTACACACGTGAGACACATGTTGGCTTCTGGCAAACTCTTCCTAATTTTTAATGCCCAATAAGAAGTACTAAGCAATCTTTTCATCTTTTGTGATCTTATTATTTTTTAATTAGCTGAGGCCCATCTATGTCCTCATCTGTGAAACACGTATCTCCAAAATCTTGTTTCAAAAATGTATGAAATTGTTGTGAGTGTTCTTTCTCCACTCCTTTCTGGCTTCTCTCAGAGCTCAACTGGCCAACTTCTGCTTGATCTCTACCAGAAAGACTGTACTCCAAGTTTTGAAATCCTCAGTAATACTATATATATGGAACATTGCATTGATTAATTACTGTGGTCCTAAAAATTAGGGAGATTTAAAGAAAATTTCTTATAGTGTCACTCCTTTATATATCCCACCATATCTTTGTATACCATAGTTTCAAGCAGTTTTTTTCTCCTTTCTCTTCTCCTCATCCCTCCCAGCCCACAGCGAGCGCTCCTGCTTGCATTTCCCTTGGTCCCAAATCACCATCCTTTGCTGGCACAGAACCTCACTCCCATTCTCTGCTAGTAGGGTCACTTCATCAAACTACAGCTCATTAAAGGAAAAGGCAGAGAAGCGATTCGGCATCCTGACCTCAGATATTGCAGCTGAGAAAGCCCTTTGCCTTTTATATTTTAGCCTGAATAGGTGTATGACTCAGTAGTGGAAGGATTTGTAGCTGACACTCAATAGAAGCTGCTCTCGAATTTTGACAAATCCCATCTTGAGCCAAGAAGAGAAACAGATATTGATCCTAAGTGTACCTAATTCATCTCTGCACTTGTAATCCCAAAAGAAAATGCCTTCCATGACCAGAGGGCAGTCAATATTTTTTCCATCTTGTAAAATAAATAGCAGTTATTTTGGTGTGTCTTCATGCGTCTGGAGCACAAGAAGTAAACAAAGAGGTGATTTTTCCTCTTTCTCCAGTGAAGTTATAATAGCAACTGGATCCCTTGTTTGGACTAATTAAAACCACATCCAATAATTTGGATTGATGAGTGACTAGGGGCAACTGTATCATACTTTGGCCACATTAACAAAGAAGCCTTGATTCCCAGGCTAAGACTGGTATATCTGCTGAGCCTCAGCTGGAGCTATACAATAAATTGCAAGAGAATTCATTTCAAGGGACTCACTCTGACTCTGGCAGTATTGCAGTTTTAGCCACACCAGGGAGGTGTTCATACCAGCCAGGGGTCTACTTACAAACATGATTTTATTTATTGTCCTTCTTTTCTTTTACCTGTGAGAGTAGAGTTAGTTATGGGAGAACTTCCAGAGGGTCACCAGGTCAAGCCAGATAGAGAACTGTTCTGTTTCCTCAATCATTCTGTATATTCTCAACCCAGATAGAGGGTCACAAGTTGTTGGAAATACTGAAAAACTGATTTATGTCTATATTGATCCAAGCCCCATATCATTTCCCAACCACTTGAGGTCAACTCCAACCAACAAGCACAAAATCTCTCTGAAATGATAGACATCCAGCCTGGTGCTTATGTGTGGGAAAATCATTGGCTCAATTCAAGTTTTTTCTACCTACTAGTAATGATTTTGATTATTACACTTGACTAGTTTACCCAGATAAGCCAGATTATTAGTTATCTTGAAGATTAAGAACAATATTAGAAATTAAATTAGGATGAGTTAAGGTTCAAAGAGAGTACTGGTGTGAAGTTATATTTCATTTCAATTTTTGTAATGTAAGAGGGCTGTCTGGATTTTGCACAGATTTTTCTTTCAGTGTCCTGTGAAACTTCTTATCTAAATGGATAAGCTTTATTCTGGTTTTACCTAATTTGCTTAACATTTGGGTGGTTGGCAAAAAAGCCATCACCACATGGCACACTGATGTGGAGGAGTTGTGCATTTGTTCTGCATTCTCTAGCCAAGTCTGTCCATTCCATCTTCTTGCAACAAATTAAAAACTCTCCCATTTGTTGTTAAGGTTTTCAAACTAGTTTTCTTGTAGTAGATCTGTGTTGGTTGTTGTCTATGTGAGGTTTTCCTGGCCGGAGAGGGTGAGGTGCAGAGTCAAGCACAGACCCTGGGGAATGTTTCTGGAACTTCTGATTTATTCAGGCTTAGGCGTCACATATATAGCAAAAGGTCACAGAGAGGGGTGAAGGCTAGGAGGAAAGGAGGGTCTATAGGATTGACCTGGGGTTTTGCCTAATAAGAGAACTTTATGAGTGGGTGGTCTATATGGCATTAGCTATGGGGGATGGTAAGGCGATGGGTGAGAGACAAGAGGGGTGGGTCTACCAAGATGGCTGCTGACAAGGTTCAACGTGTGGGAGCGAGTGTGCTCAAGCCCCTAAGGGTCTCCGAATCTACAGGGAGATGGAGTCTCCACCTTTAGGCTCAAGAGACAGGCACATGGTTCACTTGCCCTAGCCAGACTTAGAGGTCTCCCTTAGATCTGAAAATTCCTTCAGCCCTCAGGAGCTTGCCCTGAAGAAACCAAAGGCTCTGGTCCAAGGCTCATTCTGTGTATTGATGTGGAGATGGTAGAATAAAGTCAGTCAAAGTTAAACATGATTATCCCTAAAAAGCATAATATTTTTTATCTATTGTAAATTTGTAAATAAGAATCAATAACCATAGTAAAAATGTCAAAGCAAAAAAGCTCATTGACATGAAGTGACAAATGACATTTAAGTAAAAAATTATAATTTGATGAAGAGTTAGAGCCCCTGATAACTGCTATTAGCCTTGGACAAAAATAATCCTGTATTCTTGTTTAAGTCACTTAGTATTTTGGCTTTCCATGCCCTCATTGTTAAAGATAGGGGAATGGGATTAGATGGCCCCTGTGCCCCCTTGTGTCTTTAATTCTATAAATCAAAATCTCAAAGGCATGTAAATAAGCCTTTTGCAGAGATTTTTGCATTGTCTTCTTTATAACTGTAATGCAGACATTGAGATATTGGGTTTATCTCAGCATGGCTAAAACTCAGGGAACTCAAGCTTATGTTGTGAATCTTGTTAGTGCATCAAAGAGTTTGTCAAGGTTCTTCAACCTTCTGGATTCCCAGGGATGAAAAATGTGGTGCCTGTTGTCAAAGCCAGTACTCTTACAATGTGTGTGGTGTGCGGCAATGTCTTTCCTGACACAGCTGATGCACTAGCATGCTTGTGTAGTATGTGCACCTCTTCATGATCGTGGATGCTAGTATATATTAAAAACATAGAACTTAGTAATATTCTCATCTCTTTCCTCTTTTTACAAACAAGAATACAAAACCTCAGTGAAAAGAAGTTAGTCAAAACCATCTAAGTAATTACAAATTTTCAAAGAAGAGAGACTTAGTTGACCCTTGTTTAATCATCATTATTTTTTGTTTCCTTCCTGAATTCCATGGGATATACATGCTGTAATTGTGTAAGCTTTTATATAATTGAGGGGAAATATAAATATCTTTTGTAGTTTTATTTCTACATCTCAGATATGCAGCCATCATTTAAAAATGCACTTTTGAACTCCTTCTGCCTGCACCTGTCAAGGGGCTGATGTAACTGATGTCCCCAAACCCCATCCCTATAACCTATTCAGAATCACAGAGTAAATCCAGGTCGAATATAGATTTCTCTTCTTAGCGGTATTTTGAGAATGAGCGTCAGAGCAGGGGTTTTAGTATTATGTCTCTCCTATCAAGCTGGCATTCATCCAACCTTCCTCACTTCTTCAATATCTCACCTGGTTTCACCTTGCACTTGTCCAATAAATGGAGTCCCCCACTGACTGAAACAGCCGATTCTGCCACAAGAATGTTGTTTTCTGATTTTGAGCTCAAATTAGATTTCCTGTGATTCCCTTTTCTCTGGTGTAGTTTGTTCTTTCCTGCTTTGTATAGTACTACCACCAACACCATGAAATCTCTTACACATTGGAAGACAACCACAGTGTCCCTGCTATGCTGGACTTCCATTACTAGGCTCAGCTTTCCTATTGAAGTCTCCCTTTCATTCTTCACACTGTTTTGCCTTCTTTGGAAACTTCTCATTGTCCTTGAACATCGTGCCCCAGATAGGACATGATTCCCTGAATGTTCTCTGATCAGTGTAGAGTGTCTGGAGCTGTTGTTCACCATGAATAGGACACTACCTTTCCATCAGGCACCGAAACTCATCAGTTTTCACTTATTGCTTTGTTAAGCAGTGATGAATTTGCTCAATCCGTCTTTTGGTTTCTCAGCAGAAGGCAGGCAGAGGAGCAATGGGCTTGATTTCAAGAATCTTTTTGCTGCTAGAACACCGAAGAGCCTGTCAATATCTTTTCTAGGTGCATTTTGTCAAACCGATATTCCAATAGACAGCCATTAGCACCTCACCCTATGCTTCAGAATCACATTTGGGGGAATTTACTTTGACTGATCACAGCTTGCAGGGATCATTTGGTTCTATGGATCCAATCTTATGTTCCAAAAGCCATTTCCTATCAGCGATGATGTGTGTACCCCTTGCTCATACTGATTTGCAAAGAGCAGGGTAGAAACGAGTCCTTTGATTTTCAGAGTCAGCTAAGACTCTTTCAGCTAAGAAAGAAAGAACAATCTATCCCTCCAGTTCTTCTCACTCCAGTGAGAGCCAGACATTGAAGGTAAAAGAGACCACACCTTTTAAGAAATCTGATCAAAGTAAATTGTCTCCTCATTGACACATTGAAATGGTAAATTGCACAATGCACTTTGTAGACCCCAGAAAAATGGGTGTTTTTCTCTCTAAGAAAGCATCTGATTTGGAAAGTTTATTGTATAGATTGGAATGTGGTGATTTGGGAGACAAAAACATCAAAGACAGAGTAACTCTGATTTTATAATAAGCTCAGGATAGATTTTCATCAGGACACCTAAGAAAGATAAAATTCTTAAGTAGGGGAGATTCAGGTGTATAATCCTCTGCTACTAGACTGCAATATAGGGGAGAGCACAGTTTAATAGGCCAAAGGAAACAAAAGCCGATTGGTGATAACAATACATTTCACAGGAGAATATGTGATAAGAGAGGAACTCGCATTGTTTGGGACACCTGTAGTTAATTATTACAGCTAAAGACATTAAAATCAGTTTCTTTGCTCATATATCTTCATAGACTGTTTGACAATATTAAATGACAAAGGCTTAATAATCAAAAGTACTGAGTTAGCAAATGTTTCTAATTTTAATAACTTCTTGTTGTAATTACCAAGTCTTAGAGTGAAATGATTTAATTAGAAAGTAATCAAGAAGTGTCTACTTTTAATTGAAGGAATTATAAAAGATCTACATTTTTAATATATTTCTGAGGTAATAAAATTAGAGTTGACCAAAATTATTTTTAAACCACCCTGACATGGAATATTTGATCTGAACAAGGTATCTGATAATTCTGAGAGTAGTGCTTATATCTAAAACACAGTAGGACAATAAGATTTGATCATGTTGGTCTAGGAAATAATAATAATGATGACGGTCATCATAATAACAACAATTAATGGCTAATACTAGTGGGGAATTTAACATCTGTTAAAAACGAATTCAAAGTGAAAATCATTTTTTATTTACCAGGCTGCCCGTGAATAATTTGAAACCATATTGAGTAAACACAGGGAAGAATGAAAAATAAATAGTTGTGAAGAGGATCTAATCTCAGTTTTAGTGGCATTGGTGAGCTGACATTTGTCGTTAGTGCTCCTGTGTCAGCACATGCTCTTTTGAGGTGAATGGAACAATTTGCATTGTCCCTCAACTCCCAGCCTATGCTACATGTTTTTTACACAGACTTGGTTCTGTTTAATTGGCAAAGATCTTGCCATAGATACCACATTACACATTTTCATTGTTTGTTTCTTGTTAGTCCTTAGAATTTCCCAGTTCAATCATGTACTATTAATGAATATTTGTAGAATATAACTAAATAAAGTTAGGTCTTCAGAGGCAACAGAAGGAATGAATAGAAATAAAGAGAAATTAATGCCAAGTCCATCCACATAGGAGCTGTTGTGTTGAATCTTACCAAGGTAAAATTATATGATTTCATATTGCTAATGTGTAGTCAAGGAGGTAACATTAGCCTTTAAATATTTTACTATACAAAACAATCATCATCATGGGCTCTGGAAAATGTGATTCTTCACTAAATCCACCCATCTTCTGCTGTCCCTCCCAGGCCTATCTCTGTGGTATTCCTGCCACATCATCCACAGTCCTTAGCCACAGTGAATTACCAGGGACTTAATAGTTATCTGAGCTTTAATGACTCTTCTATGTGTCTTGGACCATCAACTCCTCCCTGACTCTCATTAATCCCAGGGGCAATGGCTTAGACCATGATCATTATTGCTTTAACAAACACTTCCAGGATACCATGAGAGTGACTTTCCATTTATCTTCCATGGAGATTCATTCTGTAGGATTGACACTGTCAGCCTGAGAGACACAAACGATCACCTCAAAGTTCAAAAAATGGTTTTATTGCTCTCTGTCTTTATTATATCAAAAGACAAAAGCTAATTAAATGTTATAATTCTCAGCTCCTTGCAGACAGAGAGATGCTAGCCAATTTTTTTTTAAGTTTTGCTAATATAAGGGTGAGAACTTTGGGTTTATTTACACAGATACAGTCTGGTGGGAGGGTGTGAGGAATGCTGCCAATAGGCAGTGAAGAACTGATACTTTTGAAGTGTTAATATTTCAAAGAATACAAATTATAGTTGATTAAACCAATGAAAAAATGGGCTTGTTAACCAATATCCATTTATTTAAAGATTTCTACATTTGTCGTTGACTTTTAACTTTAGATTTGTAAACTCACCTTGGAAAAATTATTGTCACTGACATAAAAACACAAAGAAAAGATAAGCTCGTAATTTTTGCCTAAAGGCCTTCCATAACAAAGTGTGCCTCAGTCATATATATTAAAGGTGATTATCACAGATCTAGATAATAGGGCTGAGGATTTAGCTCAGTGGTTCTGGCTCCTGTCTTGTAAGCACAGGGGCCTGGCTTCAATCCCTGGTAACCATATATAAAAATATTGGGCCTGGAAGTTCATGCCCACCAGCAATCAGTACCACATACCACAGTGCCACACATGGTGGCTCATGCCTGTAATCCCAGAACTCAGGAGGCAAAGGCAGGAGAACTGTTGTGAGTTTGAGGCTGAGCTCAGGACCAGCCTGAACTACAAAATGAGACCCTGTCTCAAAAAAAAAAAATCCAGATAATAATATGATATATTATTTTACATTAGTATTAAATACTATATTAAATAGATTAACACAAAATGGAAAGTTTTTTGAAACATGGTCTTTAAGAATAACGTTTAACTAACAATAAGTCCAAGATATAATTTCATACTTTATAACAAATCCTAGTATTTACTTATTAGAAAGAAATTTTAATTCCCTTATCTAATTTCAGAGTCTCTGTATCTAATTTTAAGCTACTATAATTTTATTTGGAACCAAAATAGAGAGTGTGACAAAAACTAATGTATATGACTTCAGGAAAGGAAGCTAGTGCGATGTTTTTCAACAGGTGGTAAGACCTTTGAATGAGGGACCCTACAAGATGTATTGCACAGAAAACCTACTACAGTGCTGGCCCATAAACTGAAAATGTATATGCAGCAACCTCAATGACCAAGGTTACCCAAGCAGTAGTTCAATGTTAATAATAAATATCTGGAGGCTAATGACTACCACTTTTATAGAATAATGTAACTTCTGTGGATGTCTCTGTCTTCAATGAGTCATGAAACATACAAAGAGGCTATATTCGAGCATTATTAAGGTCTCATGATTTAAAGATATATGATTCAAGGGGAGAAAGTACATTTTCATTTTGCTGTTGTCAAAAATATCCATTTTTTTCTCTGTTTTCTCACATTAGGTAGATATTATGATTTCTTTTTTTCATGCTTTAACATCACTCAGCCATCTAATTAGCTCTTGATCTTAAGTTTTCAGAAACTCTTTTCAAAAATAGTTTGTTCATAAGATGAGAAAAGTAGAGTAAAAGTTTCAATAGAACAGCATAGTCTTAGAAGAATTCAGTAACTTCATAGAACCTGGTGTAAATATAGCCAGGGTCATTGTCTTCATCTCTAATAATTTGGTTTTCACAACTTGCATAATGAGGTCTCTGTTTGGAAAGATTAATTATCAATATGATTATATTTATTTAGTAATGCATATTTTCTGATTAATTCTTCATGGATACAACTGGCTGCCATTAGCATTTGGACTCAAAATGAAACAATCAAATTTACTATGCAGTGGTCTTACAATTTTAACTCAGAGAAAATATCAGTCAGCACACCTTTCCCACAGTGCTTGGGTCCTGAGCTCTCATGGGAAAAGCACAGGAGGAGGATCCTGGAGAGACTCCATCTCTTTCTCTGCTATGCTGAGTAAGTGCTGCTGATGCATGGGCAGGCCTCTGGGGCAGGATTGGCCTGCCTTTCCCACAGCACTTGGGTCCCGAGCTTCCACATGACCAGCATGGCAGGAGGAGCTAGCAGAGACTATATCTTCTTGTCTACCCACACTGATGCTTGGGTCCTTACTTCTCATGAGATTGGGAAAGTCACCAGAGACTGCATTTACTTGTCTGTGCACACTGAATAAGTGAAGCATCAATGCTACAGATTAGGAAGGAGCCTTCAATGTGTTATTACTCTGTCTTCAACAAAGAAAAATAACCACTGGAAGAGTGAAAAAATCCTGTTTGCTACAGTCATTGGTGAGTTGTGGAGTCAGTTCCATCTATAGCACCTGTGATTGTTGCAGAGTTCAAGCCTGCAGGAATTCTTTTAGCTCAACTCAGGCATATAGCCAGAACCTAGACAAAGATGACGACTGTTTGCCTGGGACTAGTCAACTCTGACCTGTTTGCTACTGTCCATACTATCTATAGGAGTTAAAGGCACTTTGGTAGTGATTTGGCTTTTTTGTTGTTCTTTTCCTTTCTTTTTTTCTGATTTCTCCTTTATTCCTCATATCTCTACTATCTTGGTGAATCTGTCCAATTTTTTTCTTTTTTCAATTACTCTTATTTTACAAGAGAGGAAAAATAGTCTCCTGTTAGCCTGCTTCTTCTATAGGAGGGTGAATACAGTTTCTAGTGGTACTTTTGTTGTTAGTCTCTTCTGTTTTATATTTTTCCCTTCTGTACTCTAGCCTCTATGAATTTCCTGGGCTTTGTGCAATCTTTATATATCTTTTCGTCATATTTATAATCTCTTCCTCTCCTTTTATTTCTCTAATTTCCAATTCTATCTTTATTCTCAAAGGGTGATGCTACTATCTTGAAGGACCCCTATGTTAGAAACATATTTCTGCTTAGTATTAAAGTTTGGAATATTGTCACAGATCTAACTGATGAGATTAAATGTATCAGAGTAATAATTGCTAAACCTTGTCACTTCCTTTGTTGTGTTTGATACTGTTGATGATATTGATTGTATTATGTTACTCAAGGTGATGTGATTGTTCTGTTTAAGTATCTTTCATAGTGTGCCAGAACTGAGATCACTTAATTGCCATTACAGACCCAAGGAGGACAACCCAGAAAGTAACCATCTCCAAATATTAAGAAGAAAGAGACTTGGATTAAACTTTGTGCAGATAGCAGACCAGGAATTAAACCAAATGCATCAGCAACAATAAAAATACAGAAATGAGAAAAAAATTTAAAAATCCAGACGTGAAGATCATCACCACAGGGGAAACCAGGGAAAATGTGAATAGAGCAAACATCAGGAGTCTCTGAGCTGGTATCAAAAAAATCCAGTAAAATGGAAATCAGAAATAATTTCTCAGATAAAAATAGAGATAGTGTAAAAAACGTAAGACATGATTAATAACACTAAAGAAGAGATCAAGACCATGATAGAATCTCAAATAATGAAAGTAATGGAATTTGTCAAACAACTTCAAAAAGTTTTATAGGAGATTAAAAACTCTAATGAAATACTGAGAAATAGGATGAATTAATGTTAAGGCCAAATATCAGACATAGAAAATAGGAGTGGAGCCAGTGAATAGGAAAGTAATAATTTATGAAAAATAGCAAAGGGCCATGAGAAATCAATCCAGAAGCTGCTAGATGTTACAAAGAAGAATAACATGAGAGTGATGGGAGTCAGTAAAGAAACAGGAGATGGTACAAAATAGAAAGAGAGAGAGAAAGAGAGAGAGAGAGAGAGAGAGAGAGAGAGAGAGACTGTTCACAGATATAATGGCAGAAAACTTCAGAAGAAAAGGAAAAATATTTGACATACAGATAAGTGAGGCATATAAGACCCCAAATGACAGTGATATATTAAAAAAAAAAACTCTTCAACATATCAATCAATATTCCAGACCCCATATAAGAATAGAATATTGAAAGCAAAGAAAAGAAGCAAATCACATACAAAGGAAAGCCCATCAGGATCATAACAAACTTCTCAACACAAACAAGTCAAGAAGAGCCTGGAGTGAACTATTTCAAACCCTAAAGAAAACCCCTTCAACCTAGATTGATGCATCCCACAAAGCTGTTCTTCAAAATTGATGCGGAAATAAGACATTTTCACAACAAAGACTACCTAAGAAACTGAATGAATACAAAACTTGCACTCCAAAAAATTCTGAACAATATCCTATAAAAAGACACTGAGCCTCTTAATCCCAGAGCAAACTCATTGGGAAAGGCAAGAAATTAAATGGAATGGGGAAAAGTAAAGAGTAGAAGAGTCAAGAACAGGAAAACATTGTAAGAGGGCTAAATCAATACATATCAGTTATGATCATTAATGTTAGTGGCCTTAATGTCACAATTAAAGGCACAGATTGGCAGAATGGATTAAGAAGCAAGATCTAAAGTATAATGTATACAAGAAATACACCTAATTCAGAAAGAAATCCATAGAATGAAAGTGAAGAGGATGGAAAACAATTCTCCATGGAACAAGAAACTACAAAAAAGCAGGAGTGGCTATTTTATTTGCAGACAAAAATAGATTCCAAACAGTTTCTACAATTAAATGATACTGGCCATACAATGTATAGGAATTTATAGAACACAATGAAAGCAGTTCTATGAGTGAAATTCATAGCAGTGAATGCCCATAATAAGAAGACAATGAGCTAGAATAAACAACATAATGCTGAACCTCAAACAACTAGAAAATATGGAGCAAGATAAACTCTAAGCTTGTACAAAGGTGTAAATTAAAAGGATTAGAGAAGAAATTAATGCAATGGAAACTAAGAGACTGATACAAAAAATCAACTACCAAAGATTTTTTGAAAGAATGAATAAAATTGACAAGCCCTTAGCCAACTATATAAAGAAAGGAAAGAAAAGGTTCAAATTCATGCAATCAGGAATGAAAAGGGAAATCACCACATATCCAGGAGAAATTCAGAGGATAATAAACACCTACTTGGAGAACTTGTACGCATATAAGATAGAAAACGCAGAAGAAATGGATAGATTCCTAGACATATATGAACTTTTACAGTTGAACGAAGAAGATATAAAAATGTCAACATGTGAAATTGAAAATGTAGCTAAAAATCTACCGACAAATAAGTCTGGGTCCTGATGGCTTCACTGCTGAATTCTACAAGACTTTCAGAAAAGTGCTAATGCTACTACCCATCAAACTTTTTAACAAAATTGAAAGGGAAACAGTACTCTCTAATTCACTCCTGGCAGCAACCATTACATTGATTCCAAAAGCAGAGAAGGACCCATCCAAAAAAGATAACTACTGAGCAATCCCTAGTGATCACTGATGCAAAAATCCTCAATAAGATACCAGCAAACAGAATACAGAGGATCATCAAGAAGATCATACACCTTGACTAAGTTGGATTCATCACATGGATTCAAGGATGGTCGACATACATAAATCAATAAATGTATTGTACTACGTTAGTAGAATGAAGGACAAAAAAAAGGTCATCTCAAATATCCATTAAAATTCAACATCTATTCATGGTAAAAGCCCTATAGAAAATTGAAATAGATAGTCTTTATCTCAACCTGACAAAAGTTATTTGTAAGAAACCAACAGCCATTCTTATACTAAATGGTCAAAACTGAAACCTTACTTGCTAAGACCAGGAACAAGACAAGGATGTCCACTATCACTTCTCCTGTTCAACATAGTTCTAGAAACATTAGGCAGAATAATTAGACAAAAGAAAAAATAAATGGAATAACGATAGGAAGAAAAGAAGTTAAACTGTTGTTATTTGTTGCTGACATGATAATCTACATAGAAGATTCTAATATTTATTGCTGGCTAATTCTGAAACATCAGCCATTCTTTGTGGAATGAGATGAAATCTTACTGTTGTTTTCACCTGCATCTCTCAAATGACTAATGATGTTGAGCATTTCTTCATACTTCTTAGCTTTTCCTACTTCTTCCTCTGAAAAGTATCTATTCATTTCAGATGCCCATTTTTGAACTGGGTCTTTAAATTAGGGTGGGCTGATTTTTTAAAGCTCTTTATATATTCTAGATAGTAGTCCTTTGTCTGAGGAATAAGTGGTAAAGATTTTTTCCCACATTGTTGGTTGCCTTTTTGCACTGTTGGTGATTTCCTTTGCTGTGCAGAAGCTTTTAAAAAGGATGAGGTCCCATTTGTTGATTTCTTCTGTCAGTTCTTGTGCTATAGAGGTTTTGTTCAAGAAGTCTTTCCCTAAGCTAATGTCTTCAAGAGTTTTACCTAACCTGTTTTGCAGCAGGTTCGGAGCATGTGTTTTAATATTTAGGTCTCTTATCCACTTTGATTTTAGCTTGGTACATGGCAAAAGAGCTAGATATAGTTTTAGTCTTTGGCAGTTTAAAGCCTAGTTTTTCCAGCGCCATTTGTTAAAGAGGCTACTTTCTTCCATTGAGGATTTTTGGCTCCTTTGTCAAAGATGAGGTGACTCAGTGTATCTGGAGTAGTTTCTGCATCTTGTAATCTACTCCATTGATCCTCAGGTCTATTGCTTTGCCAGTACCATTCATTTTTTGTCACTGTGGCTTTATAGTATAGTTTCAGGTTCAGGGTTGTAATACTCCCCACCATGTCCCTGTTGCTTAGAATTGCTTTTGCTATTTTAGGTCTTTTGTGGTTCCAGATGAAAGTTTGGATTTTTTTTCTCTAGATCTGTGAAATATGCTGTTGGGATTTCAATCTGGATTTCATTGAATCTGTACAGTAGTTTGGGGAGTAAAACTAGGATTGGAAGTCCCATTTGAGCTAGCCATCACTCCGCTAGGCATATACAAAAAAGAATTAAAAGAGTCATTTCATAGTGACATATGTGCACTCATGTTTATAGCAGCTAAGTTTGTGGAAACTACCCAAATGTCCATCAACTGGTGACTGGATAAAGAAGGTGTGGTTCTTTTATAGAATGGAGTATTACTCTGTCATTAAGAATGATAAGATTGAGTCACTCATACTAAAATGTATGTACCTTGAGGACATCCTCATAAGTGAAATAAATAGGTCACAGATGTGTAAATATCATATCTTTACTTTGGTATGAGAATATGAAGTTGTAAATGAGTTGTAGTATGTATAGTTGATATTGTGAAGTAGAAAATATTTAAAAGGAAAGAGTGTAAGGGTAAATAACAAGGGGAAAACTAATGTGGTAATAATAAAGAGAAAATAAAAGAAAGATTATGTTTATAGGGGTGGGGGGATGCAGGGCTGGGGGAAGAGGGGAAAATGAGAATCAAGTCATGTCATATTATGGTACAAAGTCTTAATGTTGAATGCGATTATCATGTGTATTCATAATGTATCAATAAAGATAATTAGAAAAAAGAAGATGCTAAAAACTCGGGGAAAGGACTGCTCCACTTAATTGCCAGATTTAACAGGGTAGCTGGATACAAGGTCAATACTCAAATTCAACCTTTGTATACATGAACAACAGACTCACTGAAAGAGAAATCAGAGAACCTCAAAGTGGCTAGATTGACCATGAAGAACCCAAATTAATAAATATGGTAAGTTCTTAGAAACTTCCTCAGCTGTGGACTTCCCAGAGGATAGGTGAATAAGTTATAAGAATAAAATTAGAATTAAGAGTAATAATGTTTCTTCTATTCTTTTGTGTCAAACAACAGTCACAACCACACAACTGATTAAGCAAAACTATTTGGTTAACCCAAATCACTTCATGTAGTAGTCATTTTCTAATAAAAAGGTGTTGGGAGGTAGCCTGAATGGTTGACTTTTATTCTGAAGTTTCATAGATGAAGGTTTCTTGTTCCTCCAAGAAATGTGCTCTCTCTCTCATAGTCTTAAATTGCCCTCTTGAATTGTTTAATGAGCAGTTTCTTGTACCTCTGTCTAAATCCAAAGAAACATGTGATTTTTTTAGATCATCAGTGTGATTAAAACTTCAAAAAGCTAATTGAAGGAAAATAGAGTCTTGCTTTCTCTTGAAGAACATAGGCCTGTTTCATTAGAAAATATAAGATTTCAGGGAGAGTGAGTTTCTTTCCCTAGGAGGTGAGCTTTGTTACAGCCCTATGTGACATTCAGTGAAAAGATGGCGATGGTAGTGGAATTTCTTTGATGGGGTTACCTAGGGGTCAGTGATTTTTATAATTCTGTAATTGTTATTTTGTATACATTTTTATTAAAAGATTGATCCTGTGGTATGTGAGGCTTTGTCCAAAGATAGTAGGCTATATTATGTCATGATTATAATGCCTTATATATATGAAGTATAATCAAAATATATAATTAATGATTATAATTTTAAAACTTTAATATCTGGAAGGATGTATTGCCATTAATTCCCCTTGAAGTATTCCACTTCAAATACACTTACCTCATCTTTTTTTTTTTTTTTTGCCACTTTTGAAGCAGTTCTGAAAGTGTATTTTCCTTAGTGTCTTTTTGAGGTAGGATAAAAAAATATTAGTGCTGGCTACTATCTTACAGAAAAGCATACTCATAAAAAAAATACTAAACTGTATCTTCACTCACTTTACTCACTGGACCTGGAACCACGATATCTGATTTATCCCCAAGGACAAAATGATCACAAACAGTAAATGTATTGAGTTGATCCAAAATATCAGGGTAGCAACCATGACAGTACATCAGGACAGCAATGAAAAAGAACTTTCAGAACTGTATTTGAAAGTTAAAAGAATGATAGAATACATGTGTTGTAAGCACGGGAACATATTTTGAGGGAGACTTGGCATTGTGTTTTTTGCCGTACGGACTTAAACGAACATTCACTGTGTGTTTTGATCTCATTATTATGGATCACATTGTTAGAGTTCGTAGACTGATGTTTCACTTCAGCCTTATGTACTCACAGGCAAGACTTTCAGAAGGTGATTGGATTGGGGGGCTTGTAGTCGACTTGCTGTTGGTAAGCAGGGTATTGTCAGAAGAGGGAAGTTATTGTAGGAACTGTTTGGATGGGTCTCTCTGGGTCCCCACCATGATACAAGCAGCTCATCCCAGTGTGTTCTGTGCCATTCACCCCTGCCTTGGAGCCAGTAAAATATGGCTTGAGTCTCTGCAAATTGGGAACCAAAAAATAAACTTTTCATCCTTTTATTTTGAGGAGTTGGGTTTCGTGTCTTTCTCAGCGACGAAGAAAGTGACTTAGATACATACCTAATATCTAGATCAAGAATTTCTAATTGCAACACTATTGACATTTTGTATGAGGGAATTTTGTTCTATAGAGGGCTGTGCTGAGAGGCATAGGTTGGTTAGCACACCCCTGGCATCTTGCACCAGATTTGAGTGATGTGGCCTCACAGTAGAGAAAGATCCAGATATTATCAAATGTCCCCTACAAACGTCTCTCTCTCTCTCTCTCTCTCTCTCTCTCTCTCTGTGTGTGTGTGTGTGTGAAGAATAGGAACAGAACTGAGTCTTGTTGAAAACCAGTGCTTTAGATTGTGTAGTTTCCCAAATATTTATGTGTCACATTTGATTCTCACAACAAAGCTATGAAAACAAGTTTTGTTATCTCCACTGAACAGGGAAAGGAGAAATGTAGAGCTGAAGAGCTTTAGGCCCTGAGTTTTATAAGAACACTCCACTTACTTGTGCTTGAGGCATAATATCTGCTTTGTATATAGGTTTACTAGTGGAATGCTGAGTTAATCTACTTCATAATGAAGCTGAAATATAAGCCTAGAAAGGTAGAAAGAAAAATGGTGATGTGACTATGCCTACAGTGCTATAATTTTCCTTCTGTTCAAGACTAGATTCGTATTCTACTTCTACCAGATGCTTGGCAGAAAAGAAACATTATATTCTAGTTGTTGGTCATATAATACGTGCCCACAGTAGAGTAGCTTGTTTAATTGCTTTTATTTTTTGGGAAAAGTTTAAAAGCACAAATGAGATGAAAAAACAGGAACAGTGTCTTTACCAGTTTGAATTATTATTTACAAGTATAATTTTGTTTCAAATTTTTGAATTAAAAACATAAAGTAATGCATGGGGTGAAAATCTCTTTGCTTCATCTTATTACTACTCTTTCTTCCAATTATTTCTATCTCAAATTCGATGTGTATGTAGTATATCTGATTATATAAATGGATGTTTTCTTTTTTAATACACATAGAAGTACTAATTCATAAAACATAGTATGACTTATTGTTTATAGAAGAGCAATTTGTTACATATTATACTTACTTAATAGCTTTTTATAAAGTTAACAATATGGTGGCATGATCTATCTATCTCTCTGTGTGTCTATCTATCCATGTACACATTTACCTATCTCTTATCTTTGAAAATTTCACTTCAAAATGGAAAGATTTGTTTATAAATGATAAATGGTCATTCTGTGTAATATTACTAATAAAGAATGTTTCCATAAATAACTAATATTCCATCTACCTAAAACAGGATGAAATTTGTTTTACTAAATATCTAGCACTTAATTTTTCAAAAATCTTTTCAGGAGTAGAATTTTTCAAAGGGAGATATAACCTTTAACTCATGTTAAGTAGCAAAAAATGTAGCAATAAGCTAAATGAAAATAATACAAAATAAATTTATAGACATTACATATACATGTAAGTATTATAAGTAAAATTTTACAAAATGAAAGTCAGCAAAAGAAACATTTACAGCAACAGTACTAGTGCTAACAACCAAATAGTCTTTACCTCAATATGTATAGAAGATTTAATTCAGCATATTTACTAACACAATTGTTAATATAATTAGTTATATTAAAATGTCTATATGATTAAATAAACAGATCAAATGAAATGTTAAATTGAATAAAAACTCATTCTCAGTTTTAAGTATGTATGAACAATTCCAATGGAAATTAACTAGGTAATCTTTGATGAGGAGAGTTTACTAACATGTATCACAAAAGTCATGATTTTAGGAGAATTTTAAACCATTTTCATTAAGCTCAAGAATGAGTTATCATCTCCAGAGCAGGGGAGTTAGCTCAATGGTTCCGGCACCTGTCTTGCAAGCTCAAGGGCCCGAGTTCGATTCCTCGGTAACCACATACAATACCGGGTGTGGAGACTCACGCCCAGCAGCAACCAGTACCACATACCACAGTGCCGGGCGTGGTGGCTCATGCCTGTAATTCCAGCACTCGGGAGGCAGAGGCAGGAGGATGGCTGTGATGTGAGTTGGAGGCTGAGCTCAGGGCCAGCCTGAACCACAAAGTGAGACCCTGTCTCAAAAAAACCTAAAAAAAAAAAAAAAAAAAAGAATGAGTTATCATCTCCAATTTCCAACTAACATAATAAAGAAA
This sequence comes from Petromus typicus, assembly GCA_004026965.1. Classification (NCBI taxonomy): domain Eukaryota; kingdom Metazoa; phylum Chordata; class Mammalia; order Rodentia; family Petromuridae; genus Petromus; species Petromus typicus. The sequence continues at coordinate 33,921 of PVIR01002706.1, forward strand.
AAGAGAAAACAAAAAGAGGTGAGGATAGGAAATAAATACATTGTATTTACCCATTAACTTTGTAATTGTCTCCATCAGGGAATTCAGAGAAACTTACCAATGTAACTAACTTTTATAATAATAAACTTTAAAAAATGAAAACATTCTTATTTGTCAAAAAGAAAGAGGCATCTACAAGAAACTCAGTTTTGTTCTTTCCTTTGTCTTACCTTCTTCTGTGTGTTCTTGTCATACGGAATTGGCATGGGTTCTTGTATAATGTTGAGAGGAAACATGAAAATATGTCTTTATTTCCTTCCTCTACCTTCCAAGGAAATCACAGCAAACTTCAACTAATTTGCACATTTGTTGTATGATTTCAATAGATCCTCATTATCAAGTTAAGGACAGCCTTAATGGGAATATTTTTTTAAAAAACTATAAGTGAGTTTTTTTTAAATTGAAATCTTTATTGGTACATTACATGTATACATCATGATTGCATTCAACAATGAGAATTTGTACCAGTATATGACACAACTTAATTCTCATTTTTTCCCATGACCCTGCCCACCCTCCCACCCCCACCCCCATATACATAAACATTGTTTCCATCCTTTTTGTTATAATCTCATTATTTCCCCCCTTTACTCCATTATATAAATGAGTTTTAATGTCATCTGAATGGTCATAACAATTTCTTCTTTAAACTATCAGCAAATTTAAATTTCTGTTTCTTGTGTGAAGATAATCTTGCATTATTAAATAAAATGTTCCTTGGTAGTGATATAATCTAGAAAAATGCAAAAACTTCAAATTTTTGGTGATTTAAGTGTTTGTGTGTATATCATAAGGAGATTAGTGAAGTACTTTTTTATGATTAAGCAGTTGAATTTTATTTTAATAACATGGTGTAATGAAAATTATTTTTTTAATTTTTAATCTTTATTGGTACATTACATATATGCATCATGATTGCACTCCATAATGGGGATTTGTACCAGTATAAGACACAACTTAATTCTCATTTTTTCCCCTAGCCCTACCCACCCTACCACCCCCCTATATACATAAAATTTGTTTCCTTACTTTTTTGTTACAATCTCATCATTTTTTCCCCCTTCACCCTATTTTACATTGAGCATTTCTATTTCACAATATATAACATACAATGCTAGGACTCATTTACATCTTCATTTTCTCATACCAGAGAAAAGATGTGATATATACCTATCTGTGCCCTATTTATTTCACCTATGAGGATATCCTCAAGGTATGTCCATTTAAGTAGAAATGATTCAAAGTTATCATTTTTTATGGCAGAGTAATACTCCATTCTGTAGAAGAACCACAGCTTTTTTATCCATTCTCCAGTTGATGGACAATTGGGTTGTTTCCAAGATGTAGCAATCACAAACTGGGCTGCTATAAACATGGGTGCACATATGTCACTGTGATATGAGTCTTTTAATTCTTGTGTGTATATACATAGCAGAGCAATGGCTGGGTCAAATGGGACCTCCAATCCTAGCTTTTTGAGGAATCTCCAAACTGATCTCCACAGGGGTTGTATGAGTCTACAGTCCCACCAACAGTGAAGAAGGGTTCCTTATTCTCCGCAGCCTAGCCAACATTTGCCGTTGGCTGAATCTGAAATGGCAGCCATTCTATGTGGAGTGGGATGAAATTATTTTCATCTGCATCTCTCGAATGACTAATGATGTTGAGCATTTCTTCATATGCTTCTTAGCTGCTCTTACTTCTTCCTCTGAAAAATATCTATTCATCTCAGGTGCCCATTTTTTAATTGGGTCTTTAAATTTGGGTGGGCTGATCTTTTTTGAGCTCTTTATATATTGCAGATAGTAGCCCTTTATCTGAGGAACAGCTGGTAAAGATTTTTTCCCACATTGTTGGTTGCCTTTTTGCACTGTTGGTGGTTTCCTTTGCTGTGAAGAAGCTTTTTAAAAGAATGAAAAAAGTAAAAGTACTTTTTAAGAATTATTTTGCCTAATATAGGTGTCAGAGTTATGCTGGTATAATAAAATATTTGGTTCCTGTTAATGTTTTTCCTTCTTTAAAATAATTTGAATGATAGATCATTTTTCTTGTCATCTGTATTTTACCTTAACTAGAATACTTTTCTGTACTTCAGAGTTTATATTTTTATTTTTATTATTATATTGTTTTAAAGTAGCATTCTTCCATGTTTAAAAATAATATTTGCACTTTAATTTATGTACTTTTTATTGTAAGATTATTCTATTGTTTTTTATCTTACATCTCTGTTGTTTGAGTTTCTCATTAAGTACAAATATTGTTTATTTTTGCCTCCTTGATCTTTATTTTTGCTTATACCAGTTAGTTCATTTGTCTTATTAATTTTTTCCAAAGACATCTTTTTTATTTTGTTAATTCTTGTTATTATTTCTTTGTTTCCTATTTAATTATAAGCATTATAACAACAATTAATTGTTTAATTAATTTCTGATCTTATCATTGTTATTTCCTAGTTTTTCTATTTATTCTTTTCCTTGTTAGGCTTTTGAGTTGAAGGTGAATTCATTTATTTTCAATCATAATTTTAATTAATATTTTATAGCTAAATGCTACTTTTCAAACATTTTATAATTTCACTGTGAGTTTTTTCTTTAACTCAAGTTGTTTAGTAACCAGTAAAAATATTTAATTTTTTTTCCAGTCATTTGTCACAGGTAATTTTTAATTTAATACCATTGTTGTCAGTGAATGTGGTATTTCTGACACTGAGTTTTTCAAATTCCTAAGACATTTCTGATTTCGTTGAAAACATTCGTATGTAGTTGAAAACATCATATCTTTAGTTTTCAAAAATAGAAGTCTTAAGGTGTCTATTAAATATTTTTATTTTGCTCTGTAAAACTCTCATGTTGGTAAAAATTTGTCATTTTAATGTTTCAATCCATGGTAGATCTGTTTGAAATTTCCTCTATAATTATATTTTAGTCATTTGTTCTGAAAATTCTTTCAGTTTTAGCATGACATATTTCCTCATTGAACAGTCCTCCCCTTTTATTAATTTTAGAAATTATTCTTAATTTTAAAGGTTAATTTTTTAATAATCCACAGCTGATTAAATTTATTGATGTAAAACGTCTTTTTTGTGCTCCTGACTATGAGTGTCACCTTTGAGTATGTGTTCTTGTAGCAGAAATGGGTATTCAGCTTAATGGGTAAAAAACTCAGTATTTATATGACTGACATCTCAAGAATACTAGAATAAAAAAGTACTAGAGAGTCATATTCATCCTTCTGTTCACTTGTTCTCCTTTCTGAGTCCTTTGATTCCTTCTCAGACTTTGTTCCCTCTCATTATTCTGAGTCTGCTCCTACAAATGTCTGGCACTGACCTCCATAGCTTAATCCAATAAAATGATATAGTCTTAATTTTCTTTGATATACGAACAGCATTTACCACCGTTTATCCTTTCTTTTTTCTTCAAGATGATTTCTACATTTCATCTTCACTATACTGTTACTTTTCATAATACTTCTAGCAGACTTGTTCTCTTTTTCTCTTGTGGGATTGAAAGAAGCTGCCATGTTTGAAGAGGATCTATGAGGAATTCCTATGGGACAAGGAGCTGCCAGTAGTCTCTGAGAAGATCTTGAAGAGGTGAGACCTGTAATCAATACCCAACAAAGACCTAGGGACTCAGTCTTAGGAAATGCATTTTGTTATCAATCTGAGTGAGATCCTATACCAGGTGGGTCTCTGTATGAAAGTCAGTCCCTTGTCAATACCTTGATTATAACTTTGCACAATATCCAGCTAAGATACAATAGGGCTTGCAATTCAAAAAAGCTTGAAATGATAAATTCTTCTTATTTTAAGCTGCTAAATCTGAGAAAATTTGTTCTATGCAAAAAGAATGAGTAAAATAGGTCAGAGGGGACATAGTCTTTTCTATGTATCATTTTGGGGTATTCCTGGCTTCTTTTGGTCCATATAGTATATGCAGTTTTGAGTATGTTGCTATGTGAGGTAATTGGATTTTAAAATTCATTTGCTATGCAGTTAATTTTACCATGTGGATATACCACAATCTCTTTATCCATTCTACTGTTAACAGATACTTTGTTTTTTGCAGTGTTTTAAAAACTAATAAAGCTATGATAATCATTCTTCTATATATACTGGGTGGAAATGAATATTTTATTTTAGTATGCTTTCATAAATTATATTGCTATAATTATATGTTATACATGTGTTTAGTTTTAATAATAGTGTCAAACTATTCTTTTCAAAGCATTGTGAATTCTTATCCACTAATAACTAAGAATATTAAATCCTTCAAATTTCTTTGTATGGATGGCCCTTTATGGTTTTAGATATTCCCCTGGGTATGTAATAATATCCTCCAAAATTTTAATGATAATTCTTGTGACAATTAATTATATTAATGCTTATTGAAATACATGGATGTATAAATATACCATTTTAATACCCTTTTTGATATGGGATTTATTCCTATCTTTTGTCTATTAGTTTATCACAATCTTTCTTTTATTGATAAGTAGGGTTTTAAATATAGTGTGGGTAGGCATGCATGCATTGCAAACATTTACTCTGTTTTTACTAATGTAAAAGTTAAAAGAGTAAGTTTTCAGAAGAAGACATGGGAAAATAAATTAATGACCTTGAAATAGAAAAACATTTGGTAAATACAACATAGAAAGCACTATGTTTGAGGAAAATATTGACAAATTTGATTAATGAAGCCACTTGAATATACTTATTTTGATATGTCCTTATGAGTTGCAAATAATCTCTGTTATTATTTCATTTGTGTCTCTTTATCTCTGTTATAATTTTAGCTCTATTGTTCCCTTCCTGGGAACAAGCAGACAGTATCCATTGTTCATGTGTCATTTTCTTGTTGAGGACACTATTTTTTATGTAGATTTATTTCCTCAGATAGCTTGAAGTTTATAATAATTACTATTATCTTACTCTTATTACTAGAATTTATTTTCTGTTAGAACTAAACCCTTTCTGGACTGTAGAAAAATCTAGAGCATTCTCTTGCCATTTTGCCGCTTTGCCAGTTATGGATGAATTTTATATTTAGTCCAAATTTGTGATCTGTGTTCCAATGTACAGTGGAGACTTACATCTATCTTTGTGGGAGCTTGAATATTTAACATCTTTCATGTGATCACATCCAGACTTAGGAAAAGAAAATGACTCTTGTTTTTTACCTATGCTGAAGGGTGGTATTTTTCATGGATAAGAAAGTGCTTGACAAATTCCAGGTTTACTATCACATTCCAATTCCCACACAGGGATGACTGTGCTGTACTGTTCCATTTGTAGAGAGCAGTAAGTTACATGTCTGTTTAGTCTTCAGTTTCTCCCAGTAACTCTGCTGTATTAATTCTGTGTTCCTAAAACAGAACATTTAGGGCTGTGCACAACAACCTCTTTGAAATATGTATTTTACTAAATGTTAGACTATGAAGCTAGGGTCTTAGTCATCTCTATATCCATCTCCCCAGCATAGTAATCTGCCCACAGTTTACTGATTGCATGAATAAATTAAGATTAAATTTTATCTCTATTGCAGACTGAAGGGTAAAGAAGATGTAGTTGGAATCCATTTTCCCGAAGACTGTCTTTAGGATGACTCCGTGCTCATTTATGTAAGTTATGACCATTTGACAAGAGTCTATGAGTGAGAGAATATGATAACCCTTTTGTCAATACTCAAGATGTGTCAATAGTGGAAAAACTCTGCTGTGCAGCCCATCCTGGGAACAACAAAGCAGACAATACCCATTATCCATGTGTCATTTTCTGGTTGAGGACATAAAAACAGACCAAGGCAAAACCCAGTGCGTCTTTAAATTAGTAGCACAGATCGATGCCCATATTTCTTAGTGTCATGTTTCATTATGTTGAACTATTTATGTCATCGTAACCCAAGGCATCTTAATGCAACCTGACATCCAGGTTATGTTGCATTAAAAAAATAAGAAGCTATTGAATTTTGTTAATGGGTTGGAAAGCATTCCAGCACTTGTTTTGTGCTCAGTAAAAATTATCACATGTTGTGTGTGCTGGAAAAAGTGGGGGCATAGTTATGCTCTAAAGGTTGAAAGATCAGAGACTTTCAATTGTAGTCTGTCAGATACATTCCTTTCACTTGTCCTTTCACTTCTATATTTTATTTTTTGTAGAGGCTCCAAGATTCATTTTGTAGTAGTAATATAGTACTAGTAGTTTGTAGTAGTAACAATAGAATTTGGAGATGATCACTTAAATTGGAATGACCCATCCATTCTGAAAATGAAAAATTTCAGTCATCTTTTAAAATTTTACTGAGATATTATGCTTCCAAATAAATTTTTTCTTATTACCATGTAGTTTTTTTTCTTGTCTTTCTGAACTATTATATATTATATATGTCTTCTATTGGGGAATAGCTTTATATTCTAAAATATTATAGATTTTGTGCACATATGTAGTGCTGGGGAATAGAACCAAGGGCTCATACAAGCTAGGTGAGTACTACCTCACTGAGCTATATCCCCATCTGCAGTTATTACACATATCCTGGCTTTCTTAAATGGTTTGCATTTCTTCAAAAGATATCTAAATATTTTAAATGTCTGCAGACTAGTTTGACTGCTGTAACTTTTTGTGCCCATAAAAATAAAATGATGTTTAGAAATGTGATACCTTATTATACCGCTGCTCTAATGTAGTGTGTCTAGGGTAAGAACAAGCAATCTATCTGTGTTTGTAATAACAGCCTGCAGAAAAATAAATATGAACAATATCACACCTAGCATGTCATAGTTAAGCCTATAAAACCAAAGACAAGAAAGAGATAGAGGAGTCATACTACAAACTGGTGGGAAGAAAACATGCATTACCTACAGCAGAGGGACAGTGGAAGAGGGTAGATTTCTTATGAGAGACGAGGATCAGAGGATAATGGAATAACCCTGGTAAAGATGTAGAAAGAAAAAAAGCAGAAGCACCTACTGACCAAGAGTCTGCATTCACGGAAAATATCCTTAAAAGTCAAGAGACAATAAAGACATTTGAAAGCAAATGAAACAGAATTTCTTGCTGGAAAACATGCAATATAAGTAGTACTAAGGGACATTTATCAAACCGAAGGATACTGATGTCAGGTGGAAAAGTTTTTCTTACAAAAGGGATGAGAAGCAAGAAATGTGGTAAATTTATGAATAAAAGAGACAGAATTTTTCTTTATTTCTTTAAAGAACAAATAAAGCAAGAAGTCACAGTGCAAAGTGGAATTAAAGAATATATTCTTAAATATCCTCTGTGTAAAGAAACTGTAAGATGATATATTTTGAATAAGTTATAATGACAATCCTGAAAATGTTTGTACACTGGGGACATGAAAGTACTAACTATAAAAATGTTGACTTCAATGATGGAAATTAAATAAAAACTGAGCAATATCAAATGAGGATATTGGACAACTGGAACTTTAATGAATTGCTGATGGAACTATAAAATAATACAACCACTTAAGAAAAAAACAAGAAGTAGTAAGAAGAAAGATAAATTTTTGTTTATAAAGTGACATAATTATATTTATCATGATTTATTCACATCAATAAAAACCTGTGAAGAACCCAAATATCTATTATTAAGACCAAAGATAAACTAATTATGATATATTTTCATAATAAAATAATATTTAACAATTAAAATGAACAAATGGCTGATACTTATTGTAGGAGTGAACCTCATGCATATTAGGTTGTGAAGACATTAGTCAGGAAAAAGGACTTGTTTGATGCCAGTGCTAGCCACTTTTGTATTACTGGGACAAATATCTGACCTCCAAAACTTAAAGAAAAGGTTTATTTTGGCTGGCTGGCACCAAGGCAGGGATGGCATGAAGAATGGCATGGCAGAGGAAAGCTGTTCAGTCCATGGCAACCAGGAAGCAGAGAAAAAAACAAAGAAGGAGCCAAGAACAAGAATATGCCCTTCCAGGTCACCTAACCAAGGACTCACCTCCAATCAAGCCTCAACTCCTATGAGCAAGTCCACTGTATTGTGCCCGTGACCCAGCTGCTTGCCACACATAAGACATGCGGGGGACATTTTAGATCTCAACCCAAATATGCCACTTATATGAAGTTCTAGGAAATGCAAAATGAACCTATAATACTGGAAAATACTTCATGTTTACCAATACAGTGGATAAATTGACTGGAAAGAGCAATACAAAATTGTCTGATGGGACAGAAATATGTATGTTGGGATAAAGGCTACATAGGTGTAGGTGTCAAAATTTATTATATTAAACACTTTAAAATTATACATTTTAGGGTCCAGGGATTTAGCTCAGTGGTTCAAGTGCCTATATTGCAAGCACAAGGACCCAGGTTCTATCTGCAGTAACCACATACAGAAATTCTGGGCATGGAGACTGACTCCCGTCAGCAACCAGTACCACATACCACAGTGCCTGGTGTGGTAGCTCACGCCTGTAATCCCAGCACTTGGAAGGCAGAGGCAGGAGGATTGCTGTGAGTTCAAGGCTGAGCTCAGGGCCAGCCTAAACTACAAAGCAAGATTCTGTCTAATATATATATATATATATATATATATATATATAATAATATATATATATATATATTATTGTATGAAATATATACCATGCAGTTTTCTGGCAATAATTTGAGAAGCACTTAGATGTGAACATTTCTGAGTTCATTTATAGATATCCTGAGTTGGAAGATATTCTCTGTGGTGAGAATTGCTGACCTGTATTTTTGGTTGACTCTAATCCAGTTATACACTTATCTTATGTTTGAAAGGACTAACTTGACAATATTTTATGCCCAGAAATGTGGATTCTAGTTTTCAAAAAATAAATGAACTAAGCCCGTTAGTTAATCAGTTTATTTGATTAATCAGTGTATTTGAATTAATCAGTTTATTTGTTGCCTGTGAATTCTTCTCTTTTTAACACAAGTATATGCAAATGTTTTAAAAACTTTTGTGCTATAAATTAAGCTTTATATACTTCCTTCAAGCTAGGAAAATATAAATCTAACTCTACCTTGTTTCGCACTGATGACACAGTAATTCTGGTGTTTGCTTTTGCTAATAGTCCCCTCCCTCCAGAAAAGCCTTGGTGTCTTGACTGCCTTGTTTCCTTTGAAAATCTTATGACAGGAAGAAGCCCTTTCCAATCAGGCTTGTTGATAGTATCTAACCAATAATAATTTTGCCTTCTCTCAATCCTGTAGCTCATATTGCCTGATCTATTCTGTCTAGGCAGTTCCCCACATATCGCACTGCATGGCTGTCACTTTCTCATGTGGCTCTTTTCTCTTCAATAATATCATAAACACTTATGGAAAACATTCCTTCTACTCAGCTTCATAGCTGGAGTTCCTCTCTTATTATTATAGTAAAATTAGAATGTTTAATAATGTGTTTTTAAAGTAAGAACATGGCTTTGGGAATCAGATGTAAGTTTTAATTCTGATTCTGCACCCACAAACTGTAATATTGAAAACTTATCTGTCTTCATTCAAGAGATAAAACTAATAATTATTCATTTATGATGATATTGCATGGATTAAAGTAGGTAAAGTACACAGAACATGTAAGCAAATTATCTGGTGCCTCTGTGTATTTAACAAATTGTTGTTGGCCAGGAAGTTGGTAGCAATATGTCTTATTTGGTAATTCTGACATTGTCATTTATATTTTTAAAGACAATATCATTTGAGACTGAATGAGAATTTAAAGTATCCAGTGCACTTTAATTCCTTTATATCTATAATTAGAAAACAGGCCAGAGAGGAAGCAGCCTGTCATTGATTATTAAAAGAACAGTTTCCTAGCTTCAAAGCTTATGTTCTGAATTACATACATTATGTTGCAATTTAATGCCATTTAGGCTAAATATAGAGAATATCTTTTTCCCTGATAAAGGAACAAAATCCTACCTCCATTTAGCAGGAAAAGTGAACCTTTGAATGTTCTAGTTTCTTTTTAAAGAGTTTGAACATTTTCCTTTAAATATGGACCCTAATGTTCTTCCTATTATGATCTGACTGCTTGCATGTGACAGAACCCATATGATTTCATATTTCTTTTTTTTAAAATTATCTTTATTGGTACATTAAATATACACGTGATGATTGCACTCCATAATGGGGATTTGTACCAGTATAAGACACAACTTAATTCTCATTTTTTCCCATAGCCCCACCCACCCTACCACCCCCCCATATATATAAAATTTGTTTCCTTACTTTTTTGTTACAATCTCAATGATTTCATATTTCTATCCACGTCCAAACCAACTTCATTCAAGGAGTAAAACAATCGACTTGATCATGCATTGTTCACTCCTGGACTCTGATCTCAACTCCTGAGGTTAAATAGTTCTGACCTTTTTAGGTTATGCACTCTTGGTCAGTTAATTTATGATGAGGATTTTAAATGTCTCACCTAGAAAACCACAGCCGTGACATAGAAACCACCATGGCAACCGATTAGCTGTTTCTTCTCTGTCATCAAGAGTGCCATGAAATGCCAGGCAGAAAGAAGGTCAGGGAAAGTTTGAAGTCAGTAAGAAGAGATCAGATGAACCCAATCAGAACATGAAAAGTACAAGTTTTAAATATTAGGCTTTACAGGTAGACTTAAGACCCAGGAAAGTGGAACTCTGTGGCTTTTGTTGCAATATTTGCTATTTTCTTTGCTGAAGTGTTTACCCCACTCTCCTCTAATGAGTGCAGGGTTGGTTTTTCAGGTTCCCAAGCTCTGGACTGTGCTGCAGCCACCCCTCCACCCCCACTTTTTTTCCTTTGCCTAGTGGCTCACGGAGTGTCTGTGGCTAAGTGCCCTAAGAGCTGCTGATTATTGTGATTTCCTTTAACTAGCTCGACACATTCTTCGCTTTTCAATTTTTGATGTCAGCCCTAATGTGTTGGGCCAAACAGGTTAGAACTTGTTAAGATTCTCCAAATAGCTTCTTTATGTTGCAAAAATCACACCAGTGACAAGCTCTTTGCTCTTGGATCTCCCTGGAGCTTTTATGCATGGGCTATGCCCCCTACTGTCCCCATCACTCTGTCTTACTGAGGAACTGACATTCAGAGCCAGAACGTATACTCCAAAAACACTTATTATTTTTTAAAACATCATTTCTCTTTATATTTTCCCTTATTACAATCCAAACGCTGAACATAATAAAGTTGCCAAAACTCTCCCTTTATTGGAGTGAGAACCATTCATTTGTCGTCTCAATTTAAGATTCCTGACTCCAAATAGAAGGATATTCTCTGTGGACGTAATGGGACATTTAGCAATTCATTCATTTTCTTCACATGCTACTTATTTAGGCGCTCAGCGGTTGGTGGCTTTGATGTGGAGTGGTGAAATTATAAAGACATTACGTATCATAAAAATATAAATGAAAGAAAACACAGGCCCTCTTTTATATCAGGCTAAATTGACTGCTGTCATATTAAGGGTATTTTGTTTTATAAATTATATCTGTTTCAAGGTATTCCCTGTGTGAATCACTACTTTGTCTTTTATTTCTCTTTTGCTTTTTAACAAAACAAGTTTCCTTTCTCAATACATTGGAATAAAAAACTCTTAGGGCTCAAATATTGAAACTAATGTGTCTGGTACCAAATTTGACCTAGAATTTGCAATACTGAGCCAGCAAGGCACTCAAGTCATGCAGGATTTGCCAAATCACGCCAGGATATAATAAAAAGAATTTGGAATTAGATCAGATTCATGAATTACATTCCTCAACATTTATTTTCTTGAAAAGTTTTCACAGGCATAGCTTCCTTTTAATATTTGCTCTATGAAGCTTGGGTTATTGTATTAAAGACACTGCTAACCCTCTAATAATCTATTCTGTGTTTATCTGTCATAAGTGTGCTTGATCCTGTTCCTATGGCTGCTTCCTGCTGGGTGGACACGACTGGCAGTGGAAGATACCAGTTTTAAGATGAAAGTCAGAGCTGAGCAATCTACCCCAGCTTGTCTCAGGTTGTGGGGTGGGGCTGGCTTCTTTAGTGAGCAGGTCTCACAATCTTGTTGTTAGAATGACATGAGAACCGGGTGTCCCAGGAAGAGCCAAGCTGAAGGAAGACAGGCAGAGAAATGAGAGTTTGTGAAAAAGTAAAGAAAAATCAAGGTAAAAATTCATCCTGGAGGGGACAGATCAGTAGATGCGACTGGAAATACAAAAAGAAAGCCAAGGTCAGTGGAAGAGATGGGGGCAATTGTTGGAATGCTTTGAGTTAAAACATTCCTGTTTCTAACTCATAGAAGTTCCTCTTCCTTATTATTGACTGTTTTTGGTCAAGAGTTGGCCCTTTTTATGAGCCAAAGATAGATAGTTGGGAAGAAATACTTCCTGGGATTATGTGACTTGGTCCGAGACTATGTTGTTCCACCTCAAGAATGGCTTGTTCTTACTATTATTGCACTGTTCAGGAGAGAATGTGCATTCCTCTTTTCTCTCCCTTTCTTCCCATTTCAGTAGATCACTGTGCTGTTCCATTCTCACATGAACTTCCTCAGTGACTTGAGCTGACATTTACTTGGTGTTTATTTTTAGCACACGCATTGGGATTTAGGGCTGGATTGTCATGAGGGAGTTTCTACTAATTAGTGACAGATTCCCAGCCAGCACCCTGGCTCCCAGCTCCCAGCCTGAGTTCTCTCCTCTGTGTCATGCTGTCTTTAGCTCAGAGGAACAGCCATGATGGCTTAGCCACCTCTGCCCTACTCAAGTTGCTCCCTCCTGCCTTGTTAGAGCTTATCTAGTAACTGTAGCAATGATCTGCAAATTATAGTGCAATAAATTCTTAATCCAGTTTTATTTTAACATCTTCATTAATTATGTGGAAGAGGGAGACAACCACTCGCTAATTAAATTTTCAGATGTTGCTAAATTGGGAGGAGTTGCAAACCCAACCTTGAGCCAAAATGCAACATAAAAAAAAAAAATCTGTGGAAGTTAGGAGGAAGTAGGAAGGAGAGGATGAGGTTAGGACTGGAAACAAAGACACTGAGACTATTAAGAAAGGAAGAGTTGCAGGTAGGCAATCGGAGGGGCTGAAAGCAGCCTGGTGCACTTGGCCAGCCATGTACTCTGACCGAGTGACGGCAGGAGGTGCTGAGCACGTCAGATGACACGGCTGCATTTTTTCCTTGTGCCTGTACCCAACGGCTTCATCCTAGCCCTCTTTGAAAGCTATCAGGGCAAGAGCTACCTGACTTGGTTGATGGAATTAATGTGTATTCTAATGATTTAGCTCAAAATAAAAAGCAGTATTGGGGAGAGAAAAGAATTTGTTATTTTTCTAGGGCAAAGATAATTGTTATTAATCTTCATTGAGCTAAATGTAACTGAAATTGGTTATAGGGAACATGGCATACATGGCAAAAATATCAGAATAGAAACACAGTCATGATGATTAACATGGGTTTCTTCTCATAAGTATGTTTGCTCCATTCTTTGGAAACTGCCTGAGGTCGTCTGGATGCTGAGATGTTTGACTGGTCCCAGGAATGACACAACTCTGGTGGCTTTATGAACCCTCTCTGTGTGACTGTGATGGGGAACTCGTTTGGGACAGTGGCTGTTGAAATCACAGTACTATATCTGAACACTGTAAACACTCATGCCATTAAGTGGAAGACATATTTTTTCTAGAACTACTAACTAATCACCCCACCTGAGTCATAATCATTTTCCAGTGGACCTTTAGTCAGTTCTTCATGGCAGACACAGAATCTCAGCCCTGTATAGTTATTTATATCTGGCCTCAGCTGCTAAATATCACTGCAAATGCTACTCTAACTTTGCTTTATTTCTCTTCAATGGTACCCCATTGGTTACCATGGATGCTAAACTACAAAGCACAGGCAGATGACTATATGGTACACACCATTCCTCAAGCTAGATAAAACCCCAAAGTAGTACTTGTCCTACAAAGGTAAGAGGCAGTTTCATTACATATGCAACATCATTAAACCTTCCTTTTCTTACAGAAGAAATTTTTCTATGTGGTTCCTTATAAACCTTATATCCTGGAGGCCATAGAATGTGGCTTCTATTTCATTGTGTTTTTCACAGCACCTAACAAGAGGTGAATGTAAAACAGATAGATACCCAGCAAGCCGTGGATGATATTTGAGAGCAATATCTTTTCTCCTCATGTACCTAGGGATACATGTGCAGGGACACATATTTCACAGGGATACATGTACAGCTGTAATAAATGAAAAGCTGTGAGTCAGTAGGACACGTTTTTTGTCTAGTAAAACTCAGGGAGATATTCCATGAAGAGGTGCAAAAGACTCTGGGAGAAAGTGTTCGCTGCCTTTTGTTACCTCCTTGATGTTACCTGGTGAATCAGGGTGGAGAAAAAAGATGAAAGTAGCTAAACAATGCTTTTGGATTTTATGGAAAGAGGTTAATTGGTTTTTTACAGTATTTTCCCTGTCATTCCTTCAGGGATTAGGTTAAGTCTCTGTCTATGTTTCACCAGGGAGTCATTGGGATTAGGTTTTGCCCTTCTGTCTGTCATGGTGACAGCATGGTGATGTGAACTCGATTTTGATAAGCCCTTCCACTCATCATGCAGGTCCTTTTAGTCAAAGTAGGTATATAATTTATGGCACCCAGAGCAGCTGTTAGTGTAAAAGAATTAACTAGGAGGGAGGCATGTGTACCAAGACAGTCCCAGAATCATTAAGTGGCTATTCCTGCCTGTGTTATGAGCATTTTTAAAAATAGTTTTTCCTCTAAAGTTTCTAAGCAAGAGATAGATCCATTTGTCATTTAAGTATCGTGTCTTTTTTCTGCTTTCAAAAGAAAAAAACATAAAGGAAAACAAAGTCCCTTAGATTCAATGTCTGGGTTTCATTAGTGGAAGGAACTCTAGAGAGGACTAGTGTCTAGTGAGATGCAGGGGGCCCAGGCTGAGTAGATGCTTGTATTTAAGTGGGGGGCAAGCTTGAGTGTGTGGAGTAGGTTTTGGGATGCAGGTGTGGTCGGTGCAGCAAGCCCAGCCTGGAAAAGGCTGTGTGGATAACTGACAGGACTTCTCCTCTGGAAGGTATAAGCTATGATGGAGTGAGGAGCCTGAGTCAACTGAGTGACAGTCAGAAATGCAGCTGTGAAGTTTTCTGTTTACAGTGATATTCAGACCTATGGTTCTTCTGGCTAAAATAACGCACCCTAGCCGACCCAGATATTATGCCTTGAAACATGTCTCTGAAGCCATGACCCCCAGTATCTCATACTGAGACCTAGTTTGAGGATAGACTTTAAAGAAGTGATCATGTTAAAACTCAGCATTTGAGGTGGGCATTAAACCCATAAGACTGGTGGCCTTATACGAAAGGAAATTTCAAGACCAGAAAAAATCCATGTGAGCTAAGGCCAGAACTCAGGGTGACTTCTCTATAAACCTTGGAAGGTCAAAGATTGTTAACAAACCACTATCTGCTAGGAAAGTGGGGTGGAACAGATTCCCCCACACAGGTCTCAAAAGCAATCACCCTGCCAGCATCTTGATCTGAAAGTATCTGGCTTCCGGATTGTGAAAGAGTAAATTTCTGCGTTTCATGCCACCCAGTCTATGTTATTTTGTTACAGCAGACTGAGGAAAGGTACACAAGATTCTGTACAGCAGGGACATCTGCCCCTGCCTTCTCTAAGTCACATCGTCTCAACAGCAACATTCCCAATGAGAATGGTGTCTTTCACTTAGGCAGAAATCCCTAGAGTCTATCTGGGAGACTGAGCAGAATTCAAACATTTTCTTTAACTGGAGTTCAGGAGGGGTTAAGCACAACCGTTAAGTAAACGGTTGTGCATGGAGAGGATCCAGACCTCCTCTTTGAAGGACTCTGTTCTAAAAGCACATTGTTCAGAGGCTAGGTCTGGGTACACAGGAGGCTCTTGGTGAGTTTTCTCTTCTCTGACTCTCAAGTCTTGCTCTTCAGTTGTCTGGTGCCCTCAACACAGTCACCTTCTGCCTGAAGACCTCTTACTCATCCGCTTTCCAGGCTCTTTCATCTTTTTTTTTTAAAACAGTTTAATGTATTTTAATAGCAAACTTACAGGAACAGCACAGAAAGACAGACAACATTAAAAACATATACTAGCATGTAAGACAACTCAGAAAACTATAATGACTAGATGGAGTCTACTGTATGATAAAAATGCTACAGATACCATTTAGTTGCCATCAATAAGAAATTTACTTGTTTTCAAAAAATTCAAATGCTGGCATTGTCCAGAAAAATTTAACAGGTTTATTTATAACTGTTACAAAGTTGAGCTGCTGAAACTTGTTCACTGAAACAATTTGACTTGCATTAATGCTTTACATCCCCTCATTAATATTAAAAATTCACATAAATGAAAATGGAAAAACTGCCAATACCTGATTTCTGTCCCCTATTTTCCACTTGCAATCATGTACATAGATACCCCATGGGGGGGGGGATCTAACATTCAGAACTACCAATAACAGGAAGAAGAGAAAAAAAAAATTGAGAATGAAATGTTTCCCGCCATAGTGGACTCTTAAGCATGTTCTCCGCGTATGTGGCATGCTAGCTGGATATCTTTTGGCATAATTGTTACACATTTGGCATGGATCACACACAGATCGGTATCTTCAAACAGGCCAACCAGATGCGTCTCACTTGCCTCCTGCAAAGCACCAATAGCTGTGCTCTGGAAGCGCAGATCTGTTTTGAAATCCTGAGCAATTTCTCGTACCAGACGCTGGAAAGGGAGTTTGCGAATCAGAAGTTCAGGGGACTTCTGATAACGTCTAATTTCACGGAGTGCCATAGTCCCAGGCCTGTAACGATGAGGTTTCTTCACCCCTCCAGTAGAGGGCGCACTCTTACGAATGGCTTTTGTAGCCAGTTGTTTCCTGTGCGCTTTACCACCGGTGGATTTACGAGCAGTCTGCTTTGTACGAGCCAAGGTACAGAGACCTCTTTACCCCCTTCTCCTTCGGCTGGTGCTCTGCCAGCTAGAGGCGGCACTGGCATTGAAGAGTGATGGCGGCGCGGTGGTGGTTGCGAACACAATTGAAAGATGGCTGACCCAGGCTCTTTCATCTTAATACAAAGGTAATTTCTCCAAAAACAAACCCTTTGTCTAACTTTCTCAGGGATGAAGCTTTCCTTATAAGCCGATGTTTCAGATTTCTGATACTATTAAAGTTGCTATACCAACAATCGCAATTTTAAAAAATTCACATGGGATTATATTTAAAATGTATCATACCAGCTTCAGCAGGGTGTTGCTGTTTGCTTAAGTAGCATTTAAGCCATCATGATGACTTAAGATCATTATCATTAATAATAGCACCCACTCTGAGGTAATAGTTTCTCACTATTTTTCCTGCCTTGAGGAGAATGTAAACTGCTCAACTCTAAGATTTTAGTTGGAAGTGAAGAAAATAATTTTAGGTATTTATTGTAGTGAAAATTAACTTACAAAGCCTAATTTATGATTTCTTCTCAATCATGTAGGTTAGGAATTCAGGTGGAGTTCAACTGACCAGATCTTTTATTTATTTATTTATTACCAGAGGTCTGGCTTAGTAGTTCAGGCTGGCCCTGAGCTCACTGAGTAGCCCTGACCAGCTTTGAGCTCACAGAAATCCTCCTGCCTCTGCCTCCTGAGTTCTGGGATTACAAGTGTGAGCCACCACATCTGGCATTGTGGTATATGGTTACCAGCGATCAAACTTAGGACCTTGTGCTTACCAGGCAGATGCCAGAACCACTGAGCTAAATCCCTGGCAGGCCAGATCTTAATATCATATGATGTCAACAGAGGTCGTTCATGGAGCTGCATTTGCCTGAGAAATTGGCTGTGGCTGGAACTGTCATTGATAGACTATCACTCTTCAGAGCCTCTTTTCTTTTTATAGCTTCTTATGGCCTCGTGGCCAGGCTCGAAGAGGGAGGAAGCAGATACAGCCATCATCTGAATTTCTTTGAAGTAACATGCTTTATAGAGAATGGAGAAATTTTGGTAACCCCATTTGGAAACTGCCAGTGTGGGAGTAAATAGCATTACATACTGTAATAACCAGAAATTCCTACTAGAAAATCATCTCTGTTAGTCCCATCTCCCTCAGTGTGGTAGCTGCAATTACTAACTTCAAAGAAAGAAGACTGGTTATGGAACACTAGGTTTGGACCCTGTAATGCTAACTCTGGTAGAGATATTTGTGGCCTGATATTCTTCAGGCTTCAGTTTAACTGGGATCTTTTACATTTTTCTCTTCTTGAATCAAAATTTTCAGAGAGGAAGGAATTTGAAATAACCATGTCTGGAACTAGAAAATGGAAACAAAACAAAATAAACAAATTCCTAAATATTTCTTATTATAAGACTACAAGACAGGGACAGAGATTTGAGGAGGGTTCAAAACCTTCTTCCTATCACTGCTGTTTCTGTTCTATGTCCTTTTGCAAGGAGTCATCAATAGTTCCTTTTCTGTGCAGTGGGCAGATTTGTTTTGGGTATGTTTGGATGCATCTTGAAAGCATGATCTTGGGGCCTGCATCTAGCACATTCCTCTCTGGTGCTGTTCTTCTGTTCTACTTTCCAGAGTCTGCTGAATTAAGCCACTGTATGATGCCACACCTTGCACCACGATGTTGCTGCCCACCTTGAGGTAGCCGAACATGGACTGAGTTTCTGAGTCCATTAACAAATAAGCCACTTCTGAGTTAAGTTGTGGATGTTGGGTAATTTATTGCAGCCATGGGAAAAGTAACTAATATTGAAATCTTGCAATTCTTTTAAGAAGCATCTTTTATTTCAAGAGAAGAGCTGAGGCTGGCACTCGTGGTGCCAGTTCCTTCTTGATAATAGCAAAATCAGCTCCTATTTTCCTCTGATGGCCATTGCTGCTAAAGTTACTGTCATGCTGATTCATGGAAGCAGTCTTCTTCATTTTCCCTCCCTGCTCTTTCTCCTTTTCCTCCTCCTTAGCATCTTCTGATTCAGAAGACCAGATGGATATTGGAAGGACATCTCCAATTTCTAGGCCTGAGTTCTGATTCTAGTTGAATGCCAGGACTGAGTTCCTTGGTAATAATATTTAGCACTCAGAAGGCTGTGGTGTTGATGAGGCAAAACTCAGAAGGGAGAAAGGAGTATCAGGAGTAGAGAGAAGTTTTGGGATCTTCTATATATTCATGCTGGCCATGACTCATGGACTCAGAGAATGACAGACAGAAAGTATCTTCATAATAATCAATGAAGAAACAGGACAAGAGGGTAGCTTTTTAGTGGCCTGGGTTACATAACTTTCACAGTATCATCGAAAATAGACATTTATGCTGTTAGCTGTTAAGATTTTTTTCTTTTGCCTTATTTTCTTTTATCTTAAGCATTATCTGTATCACATTCAAATTGTGTATATAGGGGGTGGGGGGATACAGAGCAGGGGGAAAAGGGAAAAATGAGAATCAAGTCATGTCATATTCTGGTACAAACTCAATGTTAAATGTGATTATCATGTGTATTCATAATGTACCAATAAAATAATTTTAAAAAATTATTGCAATGAAGGTAGTATTTAGAGAGATTCTCATTTTATTAATTGAGGTAGTTTAATTGAGAGTTATCTTTGGAAAAAATTCTAAGGTTGAATGAGCACCCTTTTCAATGCTATCATGGATTTTAATCTCCATTAGATGGTAGAACTTTTAAACCAAGACTTTGTATCAAGTATTAAGTAGAATATGAAATATGTATCTTCCAAGTATATAAATAAATCCCATAGCAGGTAAATTAAGATTTTATTTCTGTCTAAAAAGGACCCAATAATACAGATTATGTATATATATATATATATATACTGAAGTGTCAACATCTTTTTACCTTTATGTTAGTGAGTATGAAATAATAGAAGAGTGAATCAAGTGAGCATTTCTTTTTAAACATTAACTTTGCCTGGATTACTTCCTTTTCTCTGGAACTAGAAAATGGAAACAAAACAAATTAAATAAATTCCTAAATATTTCTTATTATAAGACTACAAGACAGGGACAGAGATTTGAGGAGGGTTCAAAATTTCTTTCTTAACATTGATGTTTCTGTTCTATGTCCCTTTGGAAGGATTTGTCAATTGTCCCTTTCTGTGCAGTGGGTAGATTTGTTTTGGGTATGTTTGGATGCATCTTGAAAGCATGATCTTGGGGCCTGCATCTAGCTCCTTTCTGAAAATTTTTCTAATTTTCAGATTTTCAGTTGTCTCCAACATGCTGCTATCTCTCCTAAGAAAATGTAACTCCTTAGTTATGTCTAATTGTGTGGTTTTATAAATTTTCATTCGATATATGAAATATATCTTATTTTAATTGCATTATGAAATTTTTGTATTGAGGTCAAGAAAATGTCTTATTTCTTTGCTTTGCTCACAGAACCTAATACAGTGCTGAGTACATGGGCTTTGGTCTATAAATATTTAAAGCAGTCCATGAAAGAACAAATACAAATTGGACTTCATTCTTGTGTACGGAAATTAGTCCTTTAATGATTGTGGAACATATGTCCCCAAATTGTGCTAAACTTAGAAGTTAATCAATACGAATTACAGGAGTTCACACTTAAACAATTCAAATTAACAGGACTGAGAATGTAGGTGAACCTATTTACAGTGACACTAGCAAATGAAATGGATCTACATTCAGATTACATTCTAATTAATCAAGTCCTATGTATCGTTCAATGTCATGTTAGGAAAAGCAGAAACTCTGGTAAGTATTTCAAACAGAGAGAAGCAATGCTAGCTTGCAAGCTTTCTACCATCACAATGGGGAGGAGAGTACATGAAAGTTAAGTGTTGAGCAAGTAACAAGTCTACCCTTGACCCTCTAGCCCCCACATGCTACTTTTCTGTCCATAGTAAAATTTTCATATAATGATGTCAAATACATCTTGACTCTATCCAGACACTGCAGCTAACATTCATGTTAACAAAAATTTGTTCATCCTTTCCCACAAGTGCAGGCACAAAATCACCTAGGTCACTATGTTTATGCTTTGGCAATGTTAAGCTGGTTCAGTACAATTCTGTCAGGGCCTTCTGTAATCTGAAGACTAAATCATAAGGTTACTTATCACTATTGCTTTTTATACTCAAATATAAGGCAAAAAGAAAATAAAATACTAAAACATCAATATGAATAGAAAATAGAACATAGAAAAGAAAGAAACATATATACTATGATTGCTCTCAATTTAAAAAGTTATCTCATGCCTATATTTGATGTTTATAATCTTCTCATTTTATTCCCATCCACTGTGAGCTTCTTTGTCCTCCAAGACGATCTCGGTTTGCAAGGGTTCTTCTTCTGAACAACCGCCATTTTGTTTCCAGTCAGCCTGAGATGTTAGTTCTTATTTCAATGTTTAGCTGAGGGTCGTGCTCACTACTAAGTTATAGTAAAAGATATTTCTTAGTATCTCTTGAAGCCTAGGACTAAGTAGTCAATACTAGAAAGCTGACTCTCAAGCCACCCATCCCATTCCAACTTTTTGGAGGGCAAATTAACTGTTCACAGGTCTCTCTCCCTCTGCTTTCCCTTGAACCCCAAAATGTGATAGGTTACTTTTCTTCCCTAATTAAACATTTTGAGCAGTGAGTCATTTGTAATGATTTATGGCAGTTGTGCTTTTGCCAATCTTACACAGTATTTTTCTTATTACTTAATTGTTTTAGCAATGCTTCAGCCATTAGTTTCTGAGTGCTGAAAACAGGAAACAGAAGTCTTCTATTATAGACGCCTGCCTAATTAGCTTAGAGGCTGTCTAATGGGGGCTATTAAAAATGCAAATGAGGTGTGATCAAACAGTGAGAAGTTTGGTCTTGACAGAAGATACTAATGCATTTTCCACCCCCTGCAAAATCTACCACAGTCCTGAGTGTAGATCCCTTGCTCCCTTCTTCACCGTATAAAATGTTTTTGTTTTCTCTGTGACTAAATTATTTTCTTACCTGGCTTGGGTTGCAGGTTATCACTAGTTCTAACTGTATTATATCATGTACATGAAGGAATCCTGGGCCTGTTCTTACAGATACTGTATCAGTGAGACGCAGTGCCCCACAGAGTAGTATTTTAATCAGATTCTCCGGAAATGCTGCTATAGAACCCCACTTTGAGAACCACTGAGCCATAAAAAGTGCTGTCATTTCTTGCATTTACTTTGAATTCAAAGGCTTAAAAAAAAAACTTCCTTTCATGCATTGATTCTCTGGGATTTTGCCTTTTTCTTCAGACTGGGGAATCAACCCCAAGCTCTATGTACCTCCAGCTCTACTTTTAGCTTTTTTTTTTTTTTTTCTAATCCATAATGTAGTAGAGGTGGAGTGAAGCCAGCTTCTCCCACAACCTAAGTAAGTATTGCCTGTCTGAGCTTTATGATTACACTGGTGTCATATATTCAGCAAAAGCTACTTTTGTGTGTGTAGCTTGAAGCTTATATGACTAGAGGGTTCTCTTTGAAGAAGGAGAATTTAAAATTTAGTGAAGGCCCGGAACTTTCATAGTTAATCTACCCTGTACCATGTTTTGTTGATTCTTCACGGATATCCATGACAAGATAGTTCTTGTGGACTAGACTTGAGCATGGTCTGTCTCCAGGGTTTCATGCTCTGTACAATATCTATCACATGATGCATGCTTGTTGACTTAATCTGTTTATACCACTTTACTAGTAAAATCCTCGTGCTGACTTTTCTCCTACCCAGAGGCATTTCATCCTTTACACAGAGATACAGCTTCTGACTTTCCCACATTACAGATCCTTCTGGATCCTCCTTCTCCACATCCCTGGCCAGATTCCTGACTGCCATTCTTACCATGGTTCTATATCAAAATTTTCATTCTGCCTGATTCCTTGCATTTGTACCTGTGCCACACATGTCTTGGAGATGTTTTCCTTAATCAGATTCTGTCTCCTTGTTCCTCCAGATAGGAGGCATTATGGTTTACTGTGTGGATGTTCCTGACAGCATGCATCTGTCCTGTTGCCTGACACTTCCCTGCCGTGTGGAAGGCTGGGTAGATCGCAGGACTAGAATACCTCTCCTCCACTGCACAATTTTCTTGTATCTGCCTCTCTCACTTCACTAGCCACCATGTGAATTTGGGATGAGTATGAAAAAAGAGATGAGTCAAGGAAGCAAGGAAGGAAGGAGAGGACAGGATACAAAGAAAGATCAACTCATTCTTGCCAGTTATGTCTGAGAGGGGAGCTCTGCCACCCACAGGGAAAAGATGAATATAGAAGGGGAAAATGCTTGTGGCAAGATTCCTTGTTCCTTGACACGTTTGGGTGCAGATCCGGGGGACTTTACTCGTGTCTCCATCTTACTCCTGGAAGGGACCTCAGAGTTCTGTGTTTCCCTTTCTTCTTGTTCTCTGCCTCCCCATAGATGAGGGCTTGACTGCATGTGTCCTCATGAAAGGAAGTGGATTCACATTTGCTCTTGATCCTATGACCCTTGCTAAGGCCGTGCTTCTATCACATCTGATTGGCCAGGTAAGGGCAGATGGGTTGGAAGAGGGAGAGGCTGTGGTGATGCCTTACTGATTAAATTGCAGTGGTTGGAACCTAGCTTCAGAGGCTGCAAGAAGACACCAGCAGCATTATGTTCCATAGGCTGGACATCAGACAACAGCATTCTCTGGATACAACAAGCAGCAGCCAAGTACTATCTTCCCACCTGTGCATCAATGACAGGGAAGCATTCTGACAATGGAAGGTCTTCCTGCAGTTGTGCTGGCCTTGACCAAGGATAGGAGTATTCTGAAATGGGCCCAACTGTCATGTGCCCTGGCTTATGACCACTGTTCTTCGTGTCTGCATACCTCCAGTGACATTTTTGACCCTGTCTCACTTTGTAGTTCAGAATTTGCTTGAACTCATTGTGTAGTTATGTTGGCCTCAAACTTGTGGTGATACTCCTGTCTCAACCTCCCCAGTGCTAGGATTAGAGGTATGTGTCATCATGCCCCACTTCTGGCAACTCTGTGACAAGGATATAAAATAAAACAGAAGCCGTGATGGCCAGAGCCATTAGGTCATCGAGGCTCTGTAACAGAACTCTCAGGCTGAGCTAAAGATCTACATTTTGCTCCCAAGAAGAAATCTTGGTGTTTCTTTTCTTCTCCAGTTTCAGAACCTGGGATCCTGGTGGACAGAGGCTCTACCTCCTTCATTCACTGCTTCTTGCTAAGAATCTTGCCTCCCTATCAAAAAAGTGGTGGTTCCTTCTCTTCTTCCCAGCAGTCATGTGTCACAGGTGACCTAAACTGCGCTTTCATGGCCCATACAGGGAGCTCCAATTGCTCTGTATCTTAACTGTTCTGGAAATCAGCTACTGACTGCTGGTGGGCATGAGTCACCACACAGCATTGTTGTATGTGGTTTACCAAGGATCAAACTAGGGAACTTGTGCTTGCAAGGCAGGTGCTGGAACCACTGAGCTAAATTCCTGGCCCCCATTGTATCCTCTCTTCAATTCCAAAACTCTAACACAGGTAATCATCTAATTAGAGAATTGACACATCTTTATTGAGCAAGATGTGTCCTTATTGAGCTGGGGAGAAGAAAATGTATTGAGGGAAAAGGAGAAAATAACAACGACATGAGGCTGAGTTTCTATCTAGGGCTAATGGAGGAGCTGTGAGTACCTCCCTGCACAACTCCTTTTCCTCAGCAGTGACTGGGATGTAGTCCTGGACAGTTTACAGTGTGTGGCAGGGAATGAGGGGCCATTTTGCAGGGACAACAGCAGTAAGTGTGTGTGGTCCTTTAGGACTTTGAGGTGGAGGCAGATTGGGCTCCTCCCTGATAGGGTTGTCCTACCTTCTGTTTCCTGGTGTTCTGCTCTGTAGGGTCTCCTCTATATGCTTGTCTCTTCCCTGTTAGATGCCCCCAGCTTTCCTCTCCTCACTTCTTCCTGGGAAAACATAGTCCAGAACTGCCAGCACCAGAGGTGTCAGAATATGGCTCTAAGACAAGGCGTAATCACAGAGTGGAGACCCCCTACCTGAGTGGCTGGGGGATGCTGACAATTACAGACTCTCAAGGCCTGAAGGAATCATCTTCCCTAAATGCTTCCAGGGTGAAAAAAACTAGTTTGTACCTCTGTCTGGGGCTTTAAGAGTTATTTTTGTCCTCAAAGTCTAATAGTGGGTTATTGGTAATTATAGGAAAAATGGAGTGGAAATAAGGGGGTTTTAAACTTTTTTTCTGGATCCAGTTTTCTATTTTGAATTTTCTATTCAGTTAGACACAACTCCTGAGATCATGACCTCTGTGATTATAGCAGTAAAAGGCCCCCAGGGTCCACCAGTGTGTGATTTGCACTTGTTTCTGTCCCCCTAACTGGCATAATTTCTCAGAGACTGCTGAGAGGGGATGTTGCCTCCATGCTTGTTTTGAAGGCTACCATTTCCCTGCACTGAGTTCACTTGAGGTTAGGGAACTCAGAGGCCTACTTAATCTCCCTTTATTGGTGGTTTATTCTGAGCAATCAAACTCAAGATCTGGCAGAAGCTTTCAGGGACTAACAGATGGAAACAGATGGAAAGCCTCATTCACAGCCACCTTCCATTTCATCTGCTCGTGGTTTGCCCACTCTACTTCTACCATTCTTGTCTTATCATTCATTCATTTCTCCACTTGTTTTACACGCATGAATTCACCTCATCTTCTACTCCTTATGTTTTGAAGACATAAACAAGAATAACAGAAGCTTCAGTTCTCAAATGTCCTTCCATGCAGCAAAGAAGACATGCAGAAGCTGAAACCACCAGAAAAAATGTCATGGAGGTCTGCTTCCCATCAAGCAAGAGTGTGAGGAGGAAGAACTCCATTTTTGGAAGATGGACCAGAAAGACTCCAGAAGGCAAATGGTTCTGAGGTGCAACTGAAGTAAGTTGGGAGGACCCATTCCAGCTGGGAGCAGTGTCAGGAAAAAGAGAATAAAGTGAAAATGACCTCATGTACTCAGGAAGTACAAAACACAATGAGACCAGAAAAGGCCTACACAGGCCATCAAAGACTAGAGTGTGGAGCAACATGTAGGGTACTGGTACAGGTGTGTGTGTGTGTGTGTGTGTGTGTGTGTGTGTGGTAATTGTACAATAAAGAGTACCTTGAACAGTAAAGGAATAGCACAGCTATAAAAATTATTTAAATATGAGAGTAACTAGAAGCCTGGAATACACCCACCCAACTATTAATGCAGCAGTCTCTCTCTTTCTCATATATATGTATATATATATATATATATATATATATGTATATATACACATATATACGTATATATATATGTATATATATATATATATACATATATATATACGTATATATATATATGTGTTTTTTAGCAGTTGCCCACAGGAAGGGCTCAATACTCTTTGCTGTATATGCAGCAGTATCAGAGATCGATAAATCCTTTGGTTATCTAGAAAGGGGGACAGTGAGGGCTAAAGGAAAAAGGACAATAGAGGTTTGCATATTTTCAAAGGACACAAGAATCCAGGAGGTCGGTGCCCCAGCCTGGGAAAAAACAAAGACACTCTGACCTTGCCACCATTTAATGGGTTCATAGGAGTATTGGATGACTCAGAGGGTGGAGCTAATTCTATGACTATGAGGATCTTATGGTTCTGATGATCTGAGGTCACTGAGGAGTTCATGTTGATTAGGATGGTGAGATAAGCAAGAGGCTCTTGCAAATGTAGGAGGGATGAGTTGAGCTGACATGGAATTTTGTACCCTCCCAGGTGAAACCTTTCTTTTCTCTTTCTGTATTACTATTCCATTCTTAAAGAACCAGAATGTTTTCAGCCCATGTAATCTTGCCCTTGAGCATCAGAGCATCATGGGGCGATTGAAAACTCAGACAGCCTTAATTATAACTTAATTGTGAAATGATATTTTTTTCCTGAATGATGTAGAATGGCTCCCAGACAAGCCCTAAAAAGATTATTATTATTATTTTTTAATTGAAATCTTTATTGGTATATTACATATACACATCATGATTGCACTCTACAATGAGGATTTGTACTAGTATAAGACACAACTTAATTCTCATTTTTTCCCATAGTCCTACCCACCCTATCACCCCCCCATATACATAAAATTTATTTTCTTTCTTTTTTTGTTATAATATCATTATTTTTCCCCCTTCAACCTATTTCACTTTGAGAATTTTCTATTCCACAATATATAACATACAATTCTAGAACTCATTTACATCTTTATTTTCTCATGCCAGAGAAAAGATGTGATATTTACACATCTGTGACCTATTTATTTCACTTATGGGGATATCCTCAAGGTATGTCCATTTAAGTGTAAATGATTCAAACTTATCATTTTTTAAGGAAGAGTAATACTCCATTCTGTAGAAGAACCACAGCTTTTTTATCCAGTCTCCAGCTGATGGACATTTGGGTTGTTTCCAAGATGTAGCAATCAAAAATTGGGCTGCTATAAACATGGGTGCACATATGTCACTGTGATATGAGTCTTTTAATTCTTGTGTGTATATACCTAGCAGAGTGATGGCCAGGTCAAATGGGACCTCCAATCCTAGCTTTTTGAGGATTCTCCAAACTGATCTCCACAGGGGTTGTATGAGTCTACAGTCCCACCAACAGTGGAGAAGGGTTCCTTCTTCTCCGCAGCCTCGCCAACATTTGTTGCTGGCTAATTCTGAAATGGGAGCCATTCTTTGTGGAGTGAGATGAAATCTCAGTGTTGTTTTAATCTGCATCTCTTGAATGACTAATGATGTTTAGCATTTCTTCACATGATTCTTAGCTGCTCTTAGTCAAAAATAATCTTTTTACCTCTGAAATGAACACATATTTTTCAGAGGTAAAAAGACTATATTTGAGATCTCAGTAGAGCAACTCATGATTAGCGGAACTGTTACTCTCCACAAAACTATCAAGGGCACCTGGCCTGCTGTCATGACATTGGTGTGTCCATGCCTGTGGCCTCACCCACTGGGGAGATCAGGGAGCAGGGATTGGAACTTTCCCTGCTTTTTACTTTGGAGATACACATCTTTAAATATTCTGGAGGATGGGAGATCCCTCCAAGTTCTTGATCATACTGAGCTCAAAGCAGCTGAGTTAGAAGTAGAACCCCTCATAATGGTTGAAAAACTGCATAGCCGTATTTGCACCTAGGACCTGCCCTGGAGTCATATCGGGAAAATGAGCTATTTTTCCAACCGTCTCACTTTCAGTCCTTGCTCTCTTAAAATGTTTGTGTCTTCTCCAGTTAAACAGAAATGCTTTCTGTTTGCTGCTTATTCTGACAGCAGTGAGCATATGCTGTTGTAGACACCAAGGAATCGGGCATCCATGCAATCGGAACAAAACTCATCAGGAGCCGAGGAGCTAACAGAAATGGGGAAACACATTGTAGCAGTAAGAATGTAGAAAAGCTCAGGTTGCAAAAGGCAGAAAATAATTCTTGAACAAAGGAGGGGAGATAATGTGGAAATGGTGGAAAGCAGCTCAAAATGCATTGATTTGATCAGATTTTAATAATCAGAGAGAAATCTGAATATGTTAATCACTAGGAATAAAAACAATTAGTTTTTATTTACAAACAACCAAAGACCTCATAGGGAGTTAGGTTATAACTATGGACTAATATCAGAGCACTAAAGCAGTAAGAACGCTGAAACAGATCTGTGAGATAAATAGGGCAAGATATATGCTACTCCAATAATTTAAAATGCCTGAATGACTAAGATTAAAATTGATGACTTTCCTGTTGAGTTACTAGTAAATTTAATGGAAAAAAAATCACCTAAGCAAGATGGTAAAGAAATAAATGACAGATGGATAAAAACAAAACAAGAGAAGGCAGAGAAAAGAAATTTGTGTTGAAATATTAATATTTCATGCACAAAGTAAAAAGTATTAGTGGTCAAAGAGGGTTTATCAGATGTGAAAACATTACTTTAAAATTGGTTAAAATAAGGTGAGGAAGCAGAGAATTGTTCCAGTAGAATCTTTTGAAATCAACTTACATATAAAAGAAATAAAAGAAACAGTACAGTAAATATCTAAGATGTTTGTCAAAGGAAGGTAAAAGTAGAGAGACTTTATTATATTTTTTTTCTTTGAAAACAACTCAGGTTCCAAGTAGGACGGTTGGAAAATCAAGAAAAGTAATGGAGAAGAAATAAAAACTAACCTCAAATCCCAGCTGACAGGGAGAGCACCTCTTTCAATAAATTGTCCCCAAGGTATTCCTGTGTCCACACAGAGAGCTGATGCTAAGTAAAGGTTGTACAAGGAGGCATTAGAGTGTGAGGTATTCCAGAGGGAGAGGAAGCAAGCAGATGGTGAACAACCATTTCTTTCTGTCTTCCTTAGAGAACAGGCCACAGAGTCTTTTAGAAGTGGGGAGTTAACCTTCTCTGAAGGCTTGAGGGTTTAAATGTTTGCTTGTTTTCTTAGCTTCCCAACTTGATTAGCACCAGTCAATTCCCAGACAAAAGATGCTGCACTGGGAAGAGTTCAGGGTTACTAAGAGCCTTCAAAAAGGAAGTGAATGCTGATGGGAGGCCTGAGATGGCATTGGGGCCAGTAACAGGCAGACATACATGTTCTGCATAGAGTAAGTCACATGGAGTTTTTTTTTTCATAAATATAAACCTTTATCATGCTAGAGATAGTTGAATACAAGAGCCATTTCTTCTTATTTTGTGAATTTTATACCAGCTGTTGCCTTATTGTAACAAAGCAACAATGTCCCAAATGAATCTCTGGGATTCGGAACAGAAAGTACAAAAGTAAGCAAAGTAGTAGGTGGGAAATATGGCTTAAATGTGCTTTTGGCTGTAATTTCCAGATAATTATAATGGAGTTTGTTTCTCTTCAACTATGACTGTCATCCTCAGGATTAAATAATGATGATGATGGTGATTACTGATAAGTGCCCCCTTTTTATTTATTTAGTATTTTCTACTTTCTAAAGTAATTACATATAGATCCTTTCAACATAAGCTTAGAAGTTAAGAAGGACAAATATTGTTGTACTCATCTTTGAGAAGAGGGGTGAGGCTTAGTCCTGGGGACAGAGGGTCCTTGCTCTAGGTCCTGCAGCTTTTTAGGGGTCCCTGACATCTGTTTTCTTTGGGATCTTTCTCTGTATTCTATATTTGGTTCATTAGAAAAGTAGAGACATTTCCACATTCATAGTTATAATACATTTAATATACCAAACACAGAATTATTATAGTTTAAGAACATAGTGGGGTTATATTTGGGTGTGTTTCCTCCTCCTTCCTTCCATCTCCTGTTTCAATCAGTTTCTATATCTCTCTCACACAGACACACACATTAAGATACTCTCTTAGGGATTTCAAAACAATGTCCAAATAATAAGACATCTAATCACTTTGTCCAAATTTGGTCAGAATTTTGGTCAGTCTTGTCTGAGCTTCCCATTTCCTTTCTACATTTCAGAAAAGAACTTAAGGGCAGAACTAGCCACTAGCTTGCATTTAGGAAACTGGATCTGCAAGTACGTGCATGCGCAGTGTCACCTGTGTTGTACCTTGGCTGGCTGCTGATCATCCTCCAAGATCTGGCACTAATCTGAAGGATTAAGTGAGCATCTGCTCCCCAGTGCTGACAGCCTGACGGAGCCAAGCCAGCTACAGAGTGGGTGGATCAGGCTCGGGACAGGTCAGGCTTCCCTGAGAGCTGGGGAAATTTGACCATGGCCACTCTCACTGTCTTTCCTCTATGGGACTTCATTTTGTCCTTTCCAAGGGAATAAATTTGACTTCAAGAGAGAGAGAAATAGTTTCACAGGGTTCAAGGAATTTATTAGGAAAAACATCTTTGATTATCCATCTTAAAGGACACTTCCATGCACATGTATATATCCCCAGACTCAGACCATAGTGTGCCTTTCTCAAGTGTGTACTTCTTTAATTATTCCTAATAAACTATTTCTATATCTCATTGTCATATTTTAAAATTCTTTCCTGTGATTAGAGTGAAAAGCCTATAAAATGGTCTGTGTTACGCTACCCAGCTCTTTTTGAAACCACTCCTTGAACCTATCCAGTGTAGTGAGCAATCAGTAAGTAGCCCCTTCTCTGTACACATTATTAAGAGTCTTGAGTGCTAGAGGATGGGAGATGAATCCTACAAAAGCAACAGCAGGCTGACGTGGTGAAATTTCTAAGTGTCCAGTGCTCTGAAGCATGTCAAAAGATTCCTTACATGTGAAGAAGTTGATGCATTTGATTTCTTCCATCACTATGCAAGAGGCATAATATCTACAAGACTCCTGGAATTTGGAGGCAACATACATTCCTTGTTTAGGGTCCTCTGATCATGTACTGAGGACATACAAAGCTGCTAACTTGGGCATAGGGCTCTGAATAAGAGATGGATCTAGTAGTTCTGCCACATATACTGCTTTGCCATTTGGACCAAACAATTCAGCAGACCAACAGATTCTTGATGTATCCATGGGTGATTAGAATGCTGTGTGCAGTCCATGGCAAATTTTGTAGGTGAATCACAGAACAAACCTTAGGGTTTGGAATAAAACCATATTTAGTCGTCACATAGCTATAACTATGTTGAGATAGATTTTGACTCACTGCTCAGCCTTCACAGAGACTGAGCGTTTAACCATGGGCCACCGAGTTAACTTGCAACCTAAGCTCTCTACTATGATTTGCTAGTTCTGATCCAGCAGGCTGTGAAGTTGCATTTGCAGATATATTTTTTTAAACCATCAAACAGAAATGATATATATGAGATCATGCTAAAATATCTCAGACGTTACAAGTTGCATGAGGAAGTAACCCAAACATTCATGATTCTCATTCATGCTATATTCTTTTATCTTAAATATATGACCTCATAAGGAACTCTCTAGGACCAGGTAACTGAAGAAGAAAATCTTGGCCATGTGTTTCACATGTGGTTCTCCATGATACACAAGCATCATGCTAAAGTATAAGACTGCTATAGCCTCATTCCAGATGGTCTTGAAAGAGCATGACAAAGGGAAACCTTCCCAGTAACAGAACATTGGGTGGTGTCCAAAAGGAGAAATGCCAAGAGCTACATTTCTTTTCTTCTCTCTCTCTCCCTCTCTCTCTCTCTCTCTCTCTCTCTCTCTCTCTCTCCCTGTCTCTCTCTCTTTCTTTTTCTTTCTTATTTCTTTCTTCTCACTTTGTAGTTCAGGCTGGTCCTGAGCTCAGCCTCGAACCCATAGCAATCCTCCTTCCTGCCTCTGCTTCCAGAATGCTGGGATTACAGGCTTGAGCCACCATGCCCAGCACTGTGGTATGTGGTACTGATTGTTGGTGAGTGTGAGTCACCAAACCTGGTGTTGTATGTGGTTACCAGTGATCAAACCTGGGCTCTTACACTTGCAAGACAGTTACTGGAACCACTGAGCTAAACCTCTGGCCCCAAGAGCTACATTTCTATACTAATTTCTGTGCTATGAATGGTTTAGCTGGCTAGTGAGAAACTTAGAATATGAATGGGAAACTGGTGATGAGAAGGTCTGGGGAAGAGGCACGTGGGAAGATTTATCT
This sequence comes from Petromus typicus, assembly GCA_004026965.1. Classification (NCBI taxonomy): domain Eukaryota; kingdom Metazoa; phylum Chordata; class Mammalia; order Rodentia; family Petromuridae; genus Petromus; species Petromus typicus. Next base: position 66,609 of record PVIR01002706.1, read on the forward strand.
GCTAGGTATTCATTGTGCGTCTTTGTGCTTCATATGAGTGATCATCGAGAAGTGAGCTCAGCAGGATGGGATTTTAATAATCTTGTGATCAAGATGACCCATTCTGTAGGTACCAATCTTTCCTCTGGCCTCTCCTGTCATTGCATAATATGTTCATCAACACAATGGCCTTGGTGACAGGAATGGAACATATACATCGGTTCAGCAGTGTGTACTCCTACTCACAAGGGTGACCTGGCGAGAATCACTGCTGAGTGCCCAATCTGCCAGCCACAGAGACCTACGCTGACATGGCACCATTCCCCAGAGTGGCCAGCCAGCTACCTGGAGGCAGGTTGATTACATTGGCCTGCTTCCATAACAGAAGGGGCAGTTCATTGTCCTTACTGAGAAACACAACAATCTCTATCTGATTCTTCCCTGAATGATATGGAGGTTGAAAAATTCTAACAATTAATAGTAAAAACCATAAATTTGATTCAGTTAATGCATTTTACCTGTTTATGACAGCCCAGTGGACAGTTACTTTGTCATTGTTATGCAAAATTAGACAAAATAAATGAAAAGTTTATTCTATGTTAGAGCATTAAACAATAAAATGGAGAAGTAGGTCTCCCAAGGTAGTTTAGGATACATGTCACTAACAATAGGATCCACGTAACTTAATACAGTTCTATCTTTATGTCATCACTGTTGGTCAACCAGAGGACTCTGTTGCTCTGCCTATGGTGACAAAACACATAACTGTAGAATGGTGCCCATCATGAGGGCAGAGAGAAAAATCAAGGACCCTTTTAGTTTTGATGAACTTGAAAGGCCTGGGACACATGCCCTCAACATCAGAGAGCTGAGACAATTTAAAGGTACCAGAGCTGGAATATACTGGTATCAGCACCAATGAGTACACCAGAGATGAGGGAGGGCTGTAAGGGTCAGGCTGCCCAACAGCACTGAAGAAAACCAGCTGCCTGTGAGGCAAAAGATAAAGGAAAGACTAGAGTTTGAGCTATAGAGCAGGTGCTCAGCCACACTAGCTTCTTGCTGCTTCCTAGAACAGATGATGATCAAACCAGTTTCTAGCCATTGAACAAAAGTAATAGTCTTTGAAAAGCCTTGGAGATTTGCATCACACTGTGGAACTGTTTCTGTGACAAATCCCCCAAATACTGATGCTTTTTGTATAAAGACACACTATGCTGATATGTATTCTGGAAAAGCAAATGGTGGATATACAATGGAATTATCAATGATTTGTCATCATGGTTACTATACCCAACCTCCTGGGCATTATACATAAGTGAATTAAGTTACAAAGGGGAAGGAAGAGAGCCACAGTCTTGTTGGAGAACATCCACTTAACTAAGTCTGTCAGTCTGCTATTTTCAGCTACAACAGAGGAAAATGTGTTGGGATGACATGCATCCCTGTTAAGATTGTTTTGAACAATATGAGAAATCAGTGGCATTCAGGCCAAATTAAATCTAATTTACTCTACAAATTACCAAACTATCAGTCCTATTAAATCTGTTTATTAAAAGGCAGGAGAGTCGGCCTGGGTCGCAAGCTGTGGCTGGGATAATAAGACAAAGATGAAGCCCACTAATATAGATAAATCATGTTTGATTTCTAGGGCAGAGGTATCCAATGGGAGGGCTTTCCCCTCGTCTCCTCTGTCATCAGAGGTGTCTGCAAGCCAGTGGCAGTGTCCCCAGAGTCAGGCCCTCCTGATTGATTCCCATGGCACTGGAAAGCCTGTGTCATTGCCCCCAATCTGGGGTCATTAATAAAGCCAACTTTATTTATCTCTAGTTATTCATTCTACAAAGTGCAGTTAAAGCAAGTCTTGATGATTTATGGAGGTGTAAGGTAAGTACAGAAGAGTGCTAGGGACATTAGCAGGGCTGGGAGGTTTGGACTGAATTCTCCCTAAAATTAAAGAATAAGCAGTGAGGATAATAGATGAAATTTAGTCAAAAATTATTGTTAGTGATACACAGAGCCCTGTAAGGTTTCAGCGTAGATTTCACATTTTATAATTGTGAGCATATATATAGAATAAGGGAGAAACAAAATGTAAATTAAGGCCTTGGTTTTAGGAAATACTAATCTTTGTTTATAGTGCTCGCTTGGTTGAGATGCCCAACTTCAGATCTCTACTTACTAAATTCTAGCTCTTCTTGGATTTCTGTCCTAAATCCCCTCTCTTCTCCAGAAGCTCTTCTTTAATATTCTAGTCCATACCTTTCCTTTTTTTGAACTTTTCTCCCAGTGAGTATTACTAGCACTTGGCTTAACGATAATCATATCATTCACCATATTTCACTTTGATGAGTCTTTATAAAATATTTCCTTGAAACTTCAAAATAAATATATGGTCCAGTAACTTTCCAAAGATCATACAATTAGAGAGCCGCGGTTGCTCCTAAGCTCTCCTCTATGTTTTATTCCATGAAGTTCTTTGATCTTGACAGGAAAGAAACTTCACTAAAGATGCAAGTTCCAGTGAATTGGGGGCTAGCTTGGGAATACAGTGTGAATCATACACCTTTTTCTGTGACTAGAAAAATCAAAACCTTCCAGTAGGTGCAAGCAGAGAGGATATGTTGAAGCAGCAGGCCTAGGATCAGCCATTTGGAATAGTGTTCCCCTGCACTGAAATTTTGGTCTAAAAGCACCTTCCACTTACTCATTTCTATGATTTCTGTTTTGTTTCTGGGTACATTCAGCCAAGAGAACTTTGTGATGAATTGTTTTATTAAACTAGGAACAAGGAGAATGATGGACAATAAAAATTGATCCTTGAACATAAAGCCTTATACACTAGACCTTAATTCTGTAGAATAAGCATGGAAGGTTTGGTCACCATTTTGTAGAATCCATCGCTGGGCCTAGAAAACCTCTAGAGAAAAGCTGAAGTGGGAGAAGGGAGGGATGAAAATTGCTCATAGTAATCCAAAGGCTTTATTAGTCTATAATTAGGAGTGATGGGAGGAAGCCAAGTGAGGGAAAATTTAAGCTGAATTGCAAGAAAAAATGAGTCCCTAACAATGAAGAGTATTCAACTGTGGAGGAGGATGACAGAGACAGAGCAGCGGCAGTCACTCATAATTTCTTTATTGGTAATTTGGTCTCTATATTTTGGATGAAATACATATCTGGGAACCATGCCAAGCCATGCAAGGGATGCCCTTTCACCGGCATTCAGGATGATGGCATTAATGGCTCGGGAGAGGAAAATCAGATAATCTTGCAAACCAGCTGAGAATGAGAAGTCACAAGAACAAGACGTGCCATGAGGCTAAGGTCCTGGTGCTGCGTGTTGTTTGAGCTACTCAGAGTTGGGAGCTTGCACCATCCAAGCAGAAACTACCAACCTCTCTCCCTGGTCCCGGTGATTCTAGAGGGCGTCTCTTGCGGCCTCCATCCTTAGAAAACCCTGAGCTCGCAGAATGACTGTTAGCTAGGTGACGATAATTTAAAATGCAATCTGATTCCATGTAATACATTTATTTTCCAAGAGAAAAAGAATGGAGATGGGGTTAAAATGAGTTAAAGTATACACAAGACACTGGCTTTTCCTTCAGGTAAGACTTATGTATGAAAAGAAACCTTTGTTGCTTCCTGTCTGTTGTTTTATTCTTTTTTTAGTCTCTTCCAAGTGGATCTTTGTGTGCTGCTATTTTCATGTTGCCTCTCGGTTCAGACTTTCCAAGGACTTCCACAATCTGTCCTCAACTTACCTTTCTTGTCGTATCTGTATCGCTTGTCTTTTATTCTAGTTTTCTGATGAATTTAATGTTTACTCAACACACATGTATGCACACTTTCCCAAACATGAATACATTTGCCTACTTATGCACTCATGTGTGTATATACACACTAAAAAAAATCATTTTTTTTCCCACTTACTGCCTTGGAAAACTACTATATCTGGGACAATATTTCAGAAATCCTTCTTCTGTTTTTAAACCTTGTCCTTCAATCCTATTTTCTCTTCCCTTCCAAATAGCACATGCACATTTGTGACCACTCTTCTATCTGGGTCTCTCTTCCCTCAGGTCTTTGCATAAAAAAATGTACCTGCCCTATAAGGCTCAAGGCCACAAAGTTAGAACTACTCATACAAAATGTTCTTCCTGGCCATCTCAGCACACAGGAAGCTCAGCTTTCTCTGTCATCCACAGTCCTGTTAAATACAAGCATGTTCAGAACAGCTGCCTTCTATGTAGGCCTTTGCCCTGGTGCTCCATCTCCCTCACCAGAACGTGCATCCTCAAACTGAGGACTGCGTCTCTCCTACTTTCACACTCCCTACAGTAACCAATAGAGTTCTTCTAGGGGAAGCTCTTTTGAGATAATGAACTAGTGATCAGAAGCTAGATTTTCTCCACCAAAGGCATTCTGTCTCTTTAAATTTTTCTTATTAGTGCATAATTGTGGTACATAATATTTACATGCCTCGGGGGGAATTTGTCCATGCACATAACACATTTCTGTTCCTTTTTTTTTCATCTTTTCCCTTCCTTTCCCCTCTGCACCTCTTGATTCTTTTCCTTTTTCCCCCATATATTTTTACTTTCCTTGTGTGGAATAGGCATGCACATTTTGCTCTTTATTTATATTTTGAGTTTCTCATGTAAGAGAAACCATAGGAGATTTGAGCTTGTGTATCTGGTTTATTTCAATTCATAGTAGAACACGCTCTTTTGATCATTTCTCTGAGATCTCACTATGCGCGGAGATTCTTTAAAATCAAGCAAGTATAGTGACTGGTCACCAGCGTGCTGTTCTGCCCCGCTTGAAGTCGTTTTTCTCCTGTGCCACTTACCAACTGCTGCCTCCGTCTGGAGCAGCTGCTTTTGTTATTGGTTCTTTGGATGTATCTAGGACTATCTTTTCCAGGGAACCATTATTAGACATACTCACTTTCCTAAATTTTTCTAATCATAATTATATTTAAGATTCACATTACAGAAATTAAAGCAATAATGATGTTGATGATGATGGTGGTGGTGGTAACAGTATATACACATATGGTGCTTCTGGTATTGAACTTTGTGCTTCCCTTATAGTAACTCATTTAATATTCACTTAATACTCAAAACATAATTACTTATTTATACATCTCATAAGTTTCTTAAGCATAAATTTAACTTATGCCAATAGATATGGAAAAGTAGCGCTCACATTTTTGTTTAAGACCAGTTTCTCTATTTAGGATATGTTAGGCTGGCGATGAACAAAACTTTCAGATTTTGGAAAGTAAGTGTTCTTCTGGTGAGGGTGCCACTTGCATCTTTTGAGCTTTTAACAAACAATTTTGCAACCACATCCGTAAGTATATAGAAAGGCCACTTCTTTATTTAAGAATCTGTACCTGGCTGAAAAGTAGTTTTATTTCCCATTCTGACATTTGTCAGCTTCCATCTGTCTTTCAGATTTGCTGAAAACAACAGTCTCTATTTAACATATCCTTGTTGTACATTACAGTATTATTTAAAGTTAGAAATATCAAACTGATATTTTAAACATTATATCTAGACACTATTTTATTCAGAAACACAAAATCATTTGTTGGGAACAATCTTGTTTGTATGGTCAAAACTGACCAGGCCTTTCTGCCTGCAAATGGATTTTGGACTTAACTCTTGTCTTCACCTCTGGTAGCAACAGAAACTTGATGGTCCCACATGCTGTGATATTTCAGAGAAGAACTGCACCTGGATCTACATAACTCCTCAAAGACTATTTGACATCTGCCTTGCCCTGTGGGATTTTCATCTACATAACTTCACTAGGACTATTTTTGGTGTCTACACTGCCCTAACCAGGTCTTTTGGAATGTATAGAATGAAAAGTGTAGCTAGCTTGGATGTATAGGATAAAAGGTATGGCAGGTTGGGCTCTGGGGTCTTGCTGCCCAGAGAATCATGGATCAGGCCCAAGTTCAGCTTCTCTAAGTCTCATTTCTGCCTAATTATTAATTACTTCACCATGCACCATCAACTCATAGGAGACTAGAACTTAATGCAAAAGTTCTAGTTATGCTCACTTCTCCTGTTACAATCTTTAAGTATATGCTCTATGTTCCAAGTCTGTACAGGCAGTATTTTAATAATTCTGCCACTCTTTATGACAGGTCTATCTTTCCTTTCAAATGCAATCTGTGTTCTCCAATGGTACATATTTTAGTATTTATTATATTAGTACCCCACTCCTGGTATTATTTTTTTTCTCAGTTAACTGTTTCGGTGTCACCATCAAGAATGGGGAAAATAATGAGATTATAACAAAAAAGTAAGGAAACAAAATTTATGTATATGGGTGGGCTGTAGGGTGGGTAGGGCTATGGAAAAAAATGAGAATTAAGTTGTGTCTTATACTGGTACAAATGCCCACTATGGAGTGCAAACCTGATGCGTGTATGTAATGTACCAATAAAGATTTTAAAAAAGAAAAAAAAAGAATACTAACTTAAAAATACCTAGCACTTTCATTCAGTTTTGATGTGAGGGGTTATGAGTTTTAGATGGGCTCAAGTGGATATGTATCTTATATGTTTTAGGATAGGGTCTCCATTATGGCTACAGTAATATGACAACTTGTCTCAGGTTGGGTATTTGAGATACCTCACATGCATGCTCATTGGCTTTGAATATATTTGGGGTTACATGTCTCCAACAGAAGAATCAATTTCCTTATGTGATAGAAACAGCTCTTTAAAGGCATAGTTAATCATGCTAGAGCATTTTTGAGCCTGTGAATCATATTTGCTTTGATCTGATTGGCCAGAGCCTCCCTGCTTCTAATTTCTTCTCTTTGAAATATTCTGCATATAATAGCCAGAGAGATCCTTTTATAACTTTAATTAGATCATGTTACCATTCAGCTTAAAATATATGTTACTTACTCTTTGTTGCAAAATAAAAAAAAATTCTTCAAACAAGTGGCTTAAAATAACAACCATTTAGTTTTTGGGACAAGACATTGGGTTGGGCTCAGGTGGATGCTTTTTATTTACATTTCATTTTGTAGTTATACTTGTCTGATAATCATCTCACAGCTAATGAGTACTGATGGTCAGAGCTGGCCTCACATCTTGTTAAAATGTCTTGCTGTCTGTTGGGATATGTATATTGAACAAATGATCTCAGGATTCTTAAAACGGAATTGAGAGCATTCTCAGAAAGTCAGCTTCATTTCTTAAGTCTCTCAAATCTCTATTTTTGGTCAGTAAATGCTTAAGGAATATCACATGCTGAATCAAAAAATCAATATAAAATTGTAGGAATCCAGGGACACATGATTCTTCACAGTATCACAGGGTACTCTCTGACCTAAAATCTCATATATTTTCCACATGTAAAATAAATTCCCCCTGCTAAGATCACAAAAGTTTCATTTAATCATGGAATGTGTCTGAAAATCTATGGTACTGTGATCTTCACTCTGCGTAGATGGCTATAGGAGTACTTAGACACATAATTTCAGATGTATCCTTGACTCAGAGGATTAGAAGTTTAAAAAATAGAGTACTGGTCTATGCTTTCAAACTGCAGGCAGCAGAGGCAGAAATAAACAACTGAAAAAAAAACAACCTGCACGCCTTAGTGAAGAGTGAAGGTGAAAGGTAAATAGGAATGAAGCAAAGGAAAGAGCAAAATGAAAGATCTGAATGTTTTGGAGTGTCCAGAGCACTGATTCTTGAGGAATTAATCAAAGAGGAAAGCACTGTGTTTAATAATAATCGAGGTCCCCATCATGTATGCACAGCAGTAAAAAAGCAAAAAACATAATGATGAAAAATGTGTTGGTCTGGTTAGGAGTTTATGTTATGGTAAAATACATTGATTTTCTCTGAGCCCATTGGAGCTAATTCTCTTAAATGTATAGTTATATTTTCCCAGCCCAGATCCTGTATATTTGAATTTTGATGGTGCAGGATGTATAACAGTGACTATCTTGGTAAATGTGTTATGCCATGTTCATAGGTATGCTGTGAGGAAAGGCAAGTACTAAATAGCAGAGGATGATATAGAGTTATTTCTAGATATTCAACCAATATGCCTTACTCACAAGGTGAGAAAAGTCACCCCTGACATGCTGTATGCCTCTGGAGGATGCCACACTTCTTCTGAGAATAATCAAAGCAGCAGAGTAATAGTCAGAATGAGGTGGGCTGCATATATGTCGAGGTGCACTACTTACTTTGTTCCTTCTAATACAATGATTTTAAATTGCAACTAGAGCATCAGGTATTTATTTTCTGGCCCACCCCTTCAATGCCTCAAAATCAATCTCTGTTTTAGTCTATATGGGAAGCAGTAATACAGCCAAGAATTTCAAACTCACCAGATTGTGAAGTTGGAGAACTTTGGGGGGAAAGTCGCATGAAGGGCACATTTTTCACTGCACTAACTGACAATTATCTTCAAAAAGGTTTCAAATACTGCCTCATAAATGTAACATCCCAATCACATCCTGATTATTTAATGGGGAGGTATGAAAATTCAGTTGACAGAGTTGACACTTCTAGGAGGGTATTTTCATTTGAAACAGGAAAGAAATATGACTCTAGGAAAAAAGGTACAGAGAGCACACAGCACACCGGACCCCACGGGTCTGATCCTGACCCCCAAGTCTCTGCTGGGCCCCCCCTCGCACATGAGATGTCACAGTCTCTTCTGAAGCGTGGAGCTGCTTACCTTGTGTCAACTCCACAAATCCTGCTCAGTCCCCCAAATCCAGATTAACTGGACCCTGCTCCAGAAAAACTTTTGCAACTCATTTTCATCTCTTTTCTTTCTAATTCTTATGACATTTTAAAACTTTGTCTTCATAATTAAACTCTGAATTTTAAACTAGTCTATTGGTGTTAATAACATAATTTTTAACATGGCATGTTATGCATTATTGTTTCAAGTACACAAAGCTCATATCCTAAGTAGGAGAGCATAATGGAAAGAACTTGTTATGAACAACTTTGATAGGAGACACTTCTGACACTGTGTCAGGCCTTTAGGAGTTACATTTGGGCTAGAGTTCCCTTAGATGACATATCTGTCACAGAAAAAGTATCTTTTGCAGAGGGGTTTGTGTATGTGCCTGTGAATATATGTTTGGGTTAACTATTCATTACTCTATAAAAATGCTTTAGATTCCATTGAAATTTAAAATATATATTGAAGGCATAGTAGGGTAAAATATTGACCAAATTTGTATATTGAGTTGGGGAGAAGTAATGAGGGAATGGAGGAAGGTATTACAAAAATAAAAGAAACCTCATTTGGTTTCTATTTTATCTGTGCATTCTTCTTGTGAAACCCTGACATATAGTGATCCCCTCATGGACACAATCCTGTAGGTGAAAATGAGTTTCTAATGTGCATATTAGCACAATATGGTTGTGGTTCTTGGATCCAATTACAAAATCCTTTTCCTTTAGGTGTCAAATATCCAAAACAGGTATAGAACAATTCTTTACAGAATGATATAGTCAAAAGATAAGCAGTATGAAGATATGGAAAGAGAAAACGAGAAATTGCAGCAGTGAAAAAATTGCATTTCTAACACTGAATTTTTAATTTGTCATAGGAGCTCCCTGAGTCCTTCAGTATGACAATAATATGACTCACAGAGGACTCAAGATATCTGAAGGTTGAGAATTCTGTAGCATAGAAGGTTCGGTGGGGCACCAATCTTCTTTTATTCTCTTTTAGTTTATGTATGCTGAGCTAAGTAGATTTGTGAAGGAAACTGTGGCCAGAGAGAGAGAGTGCCAAAATGGAAGCCCAGGAGAAATGTCTTTTTAAGGAATATTGGAATCAACATTTCTCTTCCTTGCACCCCATTGCCAGTGAAAATAAAAGCTATCTAATTAGATCTAAACAGAGGAACGTGAAAGAGCAGGAAAGCTATCTCCATTTTGATCAGAGATGGTTAGAAAGGAGGTTTTTATCTTGGCATGAAAATTTTACCAAGAAATGATAATGAAAAGTTCAATTGAAATGCAAGGAAAATATTGAAAATACCAATAAAAAGTGCTCTAATTTACTTGAAATTAAGTAAACAGGAAATTGACTAGCAAAATTCTGACACATATTTTGGTGCAATAAATATATAGTAATGAAAATTGAGTTCTTGGCAATTTTGTTGAGTCAACTGCCCCTTCTTTTCTGGGAGTTGTATCCTCATGAGGTAACTTTTAGAACAACAGAAGAAAAATATTTCAGGACCAAAACAAACTGCATCAGTGTGAGATGCTAAAATTGTTCTATCACAAGGTGGTAGACCAAGGTTTTCTGAAATGTGAAGCCCTTATTGTCCCACTGATTTCACTGAAAATATTATTGTGAATAATTTAAAATTACAACAAAAGTCTGATATTAAATTAAGATGATATAATAAACTAAAATATGAATTTTTGTTATTTTATTTGTCTCTTATATATATTTTAATGTATATTTTATAAAATATGACATATTACTTTATAGTATGTATGTGTATACCATATATATGTAAATTAAACTTGTTACCCCTACACAGATATCAGGAATGAATAACACATATATACTTAGATATGCATATACATAAGGGACAGAGGTATATAGTCAAAAACTGTTGGAAGTGAACTAAATGTGAAAGTCTACAAAGGATTTTATAACAGGTGTAAAACTGCCTTTGAAAGCATTTGATACATTGGAGAAAGCTATCTGAAAGGCAAAATACAAGATTGCTGACCAACATGATCAGTTAGGGCAATTCACTGCAAGTAAGGTACCAACAATAGAATTGATTAAAATTTACATGATTTAATTCCTCTGCAATATAATCCGAATTCTTCTCAGTCCTACTCAAGGTCCTTCTACATAACACCTTGAAGCTCGCATTGCATTGTCTTTTGGGGTGAATACTCCCCACTAGCAACTCACCTCAAAAATAGAGCTCATGCTGAATCACCTACGGCATCTCTTTCCTATAACCCACCCGAAATACTCCACTGTGTCTTCCTGACCTTTTTGTATCTGAAGTCTACTCATCCTTCAGGACCAAGGTCAGCTCTCTTCTCCCCCGTCAATCTACTCAGACCACTTTAGCCTATAATTTTCTCTTTCTTTTCTAAACTAATAGCAGTTTCTATCTCTGCCACTCATTTGACAATCCACTATATAATGCATAGTGACAGCTCCGATATTACATTGTGCCATATCGTTATTTCCCTCTTCTGTTTTTAGTTTTTTATCTATTTCGCTTCACATTTCACTTCATAACTCTAATGTCACTCAAACATCCTTTATGATAGGGGTGTTACTTCCTTCTTCTGTTATATTATTCCTTAATGTGTGCTCAGCATGCAATTAGACTCAGAGAAAGTGTCTAATAAATATTAGTTGTTTAAATGCTATTATAGTTCCTTACTAGAAATGGAATACCGAAACAAAATATCATCATGGAGCTGATGTAAGGAGTAAATGAACAATACATGTAAAGAACAACATGAAGGTCTGCTACTTGGTGAATCACTGTAAACTTGTGTTTTGCAGGACTAGCTCACTGCCCAAAACTTGCAGGTGACAGAGTTACTTGGTTGTTTTCAAGCAGCAGTTGTACAGGAATGAATGATTTAAAGCATACTTTATTCCTTTGTTTACTCAAATGTGGTACTAAGGAGGAGATTATAAACTTTCATTTTAGTGTGCCTTTTTATTGATACAGCAATTATTATTCTCCAAAATATTTCTTCCTATGATCAAGAGAATGGATTATGACTTCCTTGACTTATTGGTAATTGATGTTAATAGAATAAAAGCCTTCACAATTTGAGATAGTGAATGTAGGAAACAAAGGAGAGAAACACACACCTGCAGTGGCCTTAATCAGACCTGAAGCGTCCCACTGACAGATATTTAACGCATTAGGTCTGTTTGGCTGTTGGTCTGACACCATCACTATAATACAATATGAAGTGCTAATTATCACAAAATCCAATAATACAATTTACCAAGATAGAAAAACTTTCTTCTCTCCCTTTATTGGAAGCTGCCTGTATTCTCTGTTAAATTTGATCAGAATTTACTGTGATAGAAGAGGAAACTACAGCTCTCTGTTTGCCTTGAGCCCTAACTAATGCAAAGGCCAGTTCACTCTCAATCCATGTTATTTTTCGGATAATTCAGCACATCACTGGGTGTTTAAGAGTTTCTTTTGGTAATCTAAAAAGACAAAACAAATGTGAAATACTATGTCCTTTCCAACAGGAACTCTGGCTGAGTGTGTTGATGAGCGGGCCAGGGTCAAGGCCTTATTCCTTCTGTGGTCTCCGAATCCATTTGTATGCACAGCAGTGAAGACCCGGCCATCCATTCTATCCCATTTCCTAAATTAAATGGACTGGTCAGTTTCAATATTCTCCCCAGGTCCAGATTTCTTAAAAACAAAGCCACCATTACTAATGACATCCCTGGGAGAGTGTGTGAGAGTACTGAACTCTAGGAACTTGCAGGGGTTACCTGGCCTAAGATATGGCTCCTGAGCCTACACCAAAAGAGTGCTCCCAAGTCTTTAGCTAAGACCTCTTGCTCCCTTGAGACATCACCTTCCTGAGGAGGCATCAGCTAGTCATTAAGTCCTTCTCTTGACCCAGTCATATTCTGATAACACTGATAGGCATTTCCTTCCCTTTGTGGTCAAAGAACAATTGAACAACATTTTTTATACCTAGAGGCATTATTAACTTCATCTATTTCCTATTTCTCTTCATCCACTTCACCTGGCCATTGATGTAATCTAAAGACCAAGACCTTGGGTAACAGATGGGGACTGGGAGACACCATTGGTAGGTGATACTGGGTGGCTGGGTGAGGAGGGAGGAGAAAAAGGAAGTTGCTGTGCTGTTCCTGGAGAAGTTATTTGTCTTACCTTTCAATAGAACTTCATGCACTTCTGCATTTGTGGAATTTGTAGAATGCAGCAAAGGGAGAAGAAAGGTAGGAAATTTTTCAGAGCACAAACCTCATTATAAAGTTCACTTTAACTGTGTGCAATGAATGAAATATTGAACAGCCAGTATATTATTTTAAAAGGGGATATTAAACAACACTGAGGACTGCCTGGTTATATTACAGTGTCTATCTTCTCATGTGTCAGCAACAAGTAACGCTGAAGGAGGCCTAATTATCATATTCACAGTGGTACAGGTACTAAAACAGTTATGCTTTGCATTGCTCAGGATGTTCAGAGCTGAAATAGATAAACTATGTGGGAGACTAGTAATAGGTAATTATTCTCTACTTATATATTCAGCCTCATAATTCTAAATTAAGGTAAGTGGAAAAAGCTTATAAAATATTCAAAGCTCCTTTATCTTTCCTCCTCCCTCTTATTAGAAACTGTGCATGAATTTGCATAGAATAAACTGAGCTCATAAATCAAAGAAGAAACTGCAAGAATGCTCTTTGTAAGTTATAATTTAAGGTTAACTGTAGCACATTTTGCTTACTGTATTATTAATGACTTTCGTTCACTCATGACAAGATTACATATTAAAAATTGTTGGTAGACAAAACTCAGTTCATAATCAATTTGCTTCTTAATGTGAGCAATCTGCGCGCATCCCTACGGCGGAGGCAGGTTTAGAGAGGATAATGGAAAGAGCGCCTTGGGAAGAACATTCGCATACTGCTGGGCTCCCTCAGGGGCGTGATTGACAGGTGGCTCCAAAGGGGAATTAAGGGACTGGAGAAGGGCAAGCCCTGCAAGGCTGGGTCAGAGCTCAGGCTTCTCCCAAAGGCCCTGAGTCGCTCCACCTAGACTTTCTCTTTCCTTCTCTTTGCAAGCCCGATCCTTTATACTCTCCAGCCACTTGCCTGTATTTTTCATCTTTTGATGTCCACAGTTTCATCTTTTTTTTCTTTACATTTTCACATCTACTAACTGGAGGGTGCATTTCTACTCTGCTCTTATGCGATCCCACAGCATTTGGAGATGCTCTCTCAGACCCGGTTTGCGGGTGCTCTGGTGGTCCTTGTCTCTTTTGTACTCATCTCCTCTCTTGCTCCGGACAAGCACTGTCAATCCTGGCTCTGGCTACAGCTTCCCTTCCCTCCCACTTTCTCGGCCCACCTGAGGAGAAAGTTTTTTTTCCATTTTAGTACATTTATATACCAGCTGCCTTCTGATGCCTGGGAGACAGAAAGACATCCTTTCTCTCGGCTGGAGAAGCAGAATGCCAGACAGAATGTTTACAACTATTTTCCTGGAAGTCTGCAAGGTTGGATTTGATAAGAGACTCAAATCTCGGGTTGCAGCAGACGTATTTTGGTGGGGGAATGATCACTGATTTGTGTACATTTCTGAATGTCTTCAAATGGTATGATAAAAACATTAAAAATGTCACACTGAAATATTATGTTGCCTTCTTTCTTTAGTGATTTTATTCTTAGTATTATAGATTGAGATGAACTGACATCAATACATCTACAGTATGTGTTTCAATTATGTGAAAAGCCCTCACTGAGCTGGAAACATTTGAGGCTTTTGCTTAGGACTGAGGATCCTTTGGTATAATATAATATAACCTATAGAATTGAAAAAAATATTGGCAATAGATTCTAAAATGTCATCAGGAAGAATTCATGTAGAAAGTGGTTTCATCTTTTAAACTGATTTTTAAGGAATTGGGCCCATTTTCTGTGTTAGCCTTCTTAACTTAAATACCCCTCAACTTCCCACCATCTGCATTCATATCCTCCAAGGAAATGAAAAACATGTAGAATTACTTCATAGAAAGATGAGGAGGCATAAAGAGAAAAAAGATGTTTCAAGGTATGTCTGGGCAAGAATGAAAAGAATCAGGACTGCAAAGCACACCTCTGTGTGAGGTAACACAGAGGCTTGAAAAGGGATGTGACTCATCACAAATCTGAAAAATCCAGAACATTAATTAAACTTACATTGAACACGGGTGATGAAAGCAAAAGTCAACAGGGATTCTGCACTTTCTGGGTGACCTTTCAGATTGCCTGTTATTAGTAGATGCATCCTCAGTCTTTTCTACTTTGACTCAGAGGGAGGTGGGTGACTCATGCCTCTGTGGCATGAGACCTGGCATGGCTTCAGACCCGCTTCTTCATCAGTGACACTTCTCTAAGTCTACTCACGGGAGCTCTATGCTTATGAATTCAACATCCCTCCTTTCTACTCCCTATGACTCCTTGTACTTCCCACATGCTTATGTCAAAACTATAGTTTCCAAGCAGAACTCAACTATCTCCATCCAAACACTTGGACTTCCTGTCAAGTATTCATGACGCTGTCAACATCAAAAATACTATATATTAGGTTTCTCTGGCTTCTGGCCTCCCCAGTCTGTTCAACATCTCTCAGGTCACCCCTTACCTGCAATCATTGAGCCTTGCATTAGAATATTTTTTGTTGTTGTTGGGGTCACTTCAATGGTCTTTTTGCTAGATGTTTTGCTGGAGTTTCTAGATACCTGTCCATCATCTACATTACCACAGAGAGAGCTACTTAAAACTAAATTTTTAAATGTATTTTTCTTATTTAAAAGCCTTCATTGATATTTTGAATTATATAATCATGTTTTTAAGGATGGTTTATATAAACCTTCATGATTTTCCTCATGCTTATCTTTTTATTATCTTCTATCTTCTCAAAGACAGACTTCTTGAATTCAGATCAAACATTTTTCTCTCTTTCTCCTATCACACTTAAATTTTAGGGAGCAACTTTTTACTTCACAGTCAGCCTGAGGCAGAGCTTTTATTTCTATGATGTTACTAAAAATGTTAATTTAATTCATTAAAAATGTATTGTGCATCTAGTATGAAATTCTATGGGAAATTGGGGAGGGGGCAAAAACAGTTGAGTGAAAAAGGGAGAAGATGGGAAAATAAAAGAGACCCTGGGGAGTCTGTGAATCTTTAACAGCTTCCCTTCCTTTCCACAAACAAGCAAGCAGAAGCCCTGGGGACTGATTGAACAGGACACAGGCCACCCTGCCCTGGGACCAATTGCAGTCTAGGCCTGACCTTCTTTGTGTGGAGACTAAGTAATGGATGCAAACGGATTGACTAGCACTTAAGAGCTGTTTTCTCAGCTTATGAAACTCAGAGGCACAATACTGAGAATCAACACGTGAAATGGGACTCTTGTCCTTCCTGTTTGTTTTTCATATGGTTACATAACACCGGCTGAGCTCACCTATGAGATTTTCAGCCTTCTAATTTGCCGAGGTCATTTTACCACAGGCAGGTGTGTTTAGTTACACTATTGCCACGAGGTCCATTGGAGGAAGAGGCCTTTGTGTTAATTAAAGTGCCACATTACTTGAGTGCCTGGGGGGAACTGAGACTTTGCAAGCGGGGAGAACATCCACACTCCCTTCCCAGATGAGTGCTTCATGTGTTTTCATTTTGAGTGGAACAGTCCCAGAATGGGGGCAGGAGGAGAGAGAAGAGAAGCAAGCAAAAAGGGAAAACAAAGAGGAAAATGGGAAAGAATTGGCTTGTGTAATTCTGCCACTTGCTAAAAAGTCAAATAAAACTGTAAACATGACAATAGAAGAATTGCTTAGTAGCTCCTTTGAAAGTTACCTCCTCCAAAGTCACAAAATCATTCATAATTAATTATCAATTGATTGCTGTAGACAGATGCCATAGGAGTACTGTGAGAATGAGATCAATGATATTGAGGCAGCACAAAAGTCCCTGAAAGATATGTAGCTTAGAGCATGCAATGGCTGGGGTGGTGAGGGAAGGTGGGAAGGAAGGCTGTCTGCCATCTGATGCCAAAGCTCAGTTCTTTGGTGGTCTCACTTGGACGCTGTGCAGATAGCAGCAGGAAGCAGAAGAGATAAACAGTTTTCTTGAGGGTTGGGCAGAACGCTCCTGGATTTAGCCTTCTATTTTAATACCATACTTTGTATAGAAGCACATGGAATACTTCTGCATTTCTCCTCCTATTTAATTCCACTCCTCTGAAAGGCACAAACAGTAGTAGACACTTTGTTGCCTACTCTCCCAGCTGTCATTGTATGCATTTCTATATGTAGGGGATTATATTTGTGTATGTACATTCATACACAGTTTAAACCTAAATGGCATCATTTACATATACAGATGGTCTCTGACTTAGGATGATTTGACTTAGGATTTTTATGGTGCAGAAGGGATATGCATTTAGTAGGAAATGTATTGTGAATTTTGAGCGGTCCTCTCAGTGGCATAATAGTCTCATGCTAGGCTGTCCACCAGTGGGGTGCAGTTTCCATTCAACCATGTGATCGTGAGGATAAACAATCACTACTTCACAGTGTACTGTGTTGTTCTGGTGTGGTGTTTGGTAGGTTAAGGCTAATAAATGCACTTCAACTTATGATATTTTAAAGTTTTGGGGTAATCAAGTTCCACTGTACATTAAGGACCATCTGTATCTGATTCTAATGAACTGGTTTATTTGTTACTTCAATAAGACCCCTCTTCCCTTGTCAGTTGCCTTCATTTTTTGAGCTCTATGAGGTCCAGTCATGAGGAAGCCTTCAGATATATTTATGCAATGTATTACTGGGCATCTAAATTCTTTCTGTTTTCTTTCAATAGCAAAATAATTTGCATCTTGGTGTTTACAATTTGAGATAAGTATGTATTTATCTTTAGGACAGTATCATACAATCAGGAATTTTAATTTTGAAAAAAAGGTAACTGATTAAGTTCACTGAAGTTTCTATTTTATTCCACCCATGTATATAATGTGTGTTAGCACTAATCTATTAGTATTCTTTTTTGTTTGCAAAATAGATATGAAAAAGATAGCATTCAATCTTGGTTTAAAATAAATTTTTCTTAGTCGCTGGTGAGGTTAAACGTCTTCTTATGTGTTTGTCTATTTCACTTTTCAGGTTTATTTTTATTGTTCCAAAGAAGCCATTTGTCACATCTCTATTTCTCATTAATTAGAATTAAATCAGTTTGACTTCTGCTGAATTTTTCTAACCATCAGATACCTAAGCCGAGTAATGTGAAAGTGTTAAGTGAGTTAAATAATCAATTGATCAATATGTATTCACTAGGCAATTAATGCCTCTAGTATGTGCTGGATATTGTTGGGGATACAGGTCTGCCTTTTAAGAAGCTTATGTGATCATTTAGGGTGATAAGACTCAAATCATAATCAATAACATTACCACTGTTTACTAGACCCCAAGGGCTGAACAGCCAGGGAAAAAAGAGGCTCTGGAGGATGGAGTCACTCGAAAAGGCTTATTGAAAGAGTTACAGTTCTGTTTAACCTTGAATGAGGGATACTGGGAGCAGGCAGTGCACATCAGGCTGTGATGTGTAGTGTGAGGAGCAAGGAACAAGCCCTTCCCAAAGCAGAGCTCACGGGTACCTCTGGGGCACATTCTTCCTGGAACTCATCTACCCCTTAGCCAGCCAAAGAGGACTGCTTCCATCTACACTGAGAGTGAGCATGCTCGGTTTTGACCTGACTTTGAAGAACTACATGAGGGGTTTGACTATCAGGCTCCACGTTCAGGAGGACAGATAAGCACAGGACATGGTTTCTCCTTTCCAAGCTCCACTTGATCCCCCAGGAAGCTGCTGGATCTAGGACCTGTCTGATTGCAACCCCTGCAGCCTCATCATTTTGTCCAGAGGTGCCATTGCTGCAATTACAATCCAAACCCAGAGTCAATTACTCACTGTGTGAATCACCCCCCAAAGATTGCTTTTTCCCTTTCCATTAGTATCACACATAATTGCACTCTGTGTGGTTCCTAAACTCTTATTCCTGACTTCGATGTCCATAAGAATCTGGGCTGATTATAAAGTTCCTTCGTCTCCTATCACTGACCTCACTGACACTTTCCATCAAGTTTTTTTTTCCATTCTATTCATTAACAATGTACTCACCTCCTACCATTAATTATTCAGCTCCTTGTGAGCAAAGAATCACTATGTTTTCCCTGCTGATTTTTCCATATGTTCATCCTTTCTTCTTTGTCTCCTTATTAACAGGGAATGTTAACACTCCCATGCCCTCGAGTTGTAGGGATGGTTGATTTTGCTGACACTAGTTCTTTCTCTTTTATAGCTACTATCCCTCGAGGATCTTACCCTTCCCTACTTCTTGGCCCTCAAAGTCACCATGAACTAATCCAGGGAATGACATCTCTTGGGCCTTCTATTTGATCCAATTTCAAGCTAACACAAATCCTTCCTTTGCCTCACTACCTGGTATTCAATGTGAACGTTCTATGTATTAGCTGCCCTTGGGGCTTGTTAAATGGTAGAAACCTATTTATCATCAATAATTTAACAGCTGCTAACTACCACCACATGAGTCAAGAAAGGCAGTCATCGTGCTGTATTCTCAGCAGCAATAAGGGATAGTAGAATCAGAAAAGCTTGGGATGGTATAGACAGCCCCAGATGTAGACCACCAGTCTAGCTAGATAAAGAAGGGAGTAGGCTATATTCCATATTGTTCCAAAAGGTAGTAGTGAACTTATACCATGTTTGGGCAAGAACCAAAGGGCTCCTTGTTGGAAATTTAGGGCATACAGCCAAAAGTCAAAGTATTTGCCCTTGAAGCTGTGTCACATGAATATATCTACAAGCAAAGAGCTATATGGTTCAAAAGGAAGTGTTCAAAGGGCAGTAAGAGCCAAGCCATGACAAAACACAATGGGTGGACATTCCAGAAAAGTTGCTGAGGTTTACAGGGTCCCAGGGACTATGAATGACTAAAAACCCAGGTAAAGGGGTAGACACCAGACAGAATAAACTGAGCAGAAGGGAATGAGGAGCCAGGTAAGGAGTACACGGGTATTTAGTGAGCATTGTTTGTAGCATACTAAGCCTCCAGAATCACTGGTAGGTGTGAACCTACAATTATGATAGTAGTCTTGTCTACTTCTTGGGTAAAAAGAGGTCCACATTTGCTTCAGAGCCTCTGGAGCTGCAAGGGCTGACATACCAGTTAAAGGCTGGCTGCACAGAGCGCAAAACCTAATTCAAACAAAGCCTCAAGAATGGAATCAGAGAAGACAAGAACTTAAATATTAAGTTAGGTTAAGTACTCTCGGTATTAGGTGGAATGCAAATATATCATTTACAACTTAAAAACAATGGATCATACAAATATCTGTACCCTAAAAGAACAAACACCCTTTGTTCCAAATCATTACATAGTGTCTTCAGGCTTGTATGGGGAAGGAATTGGCAGCATTTCCATAGCTGCAGGAAGTCACTGTGGCCTGAGCTAGCCCATCCTGGAGAAGAAGCTCTTCAGGTCACTGTTGGTTTTGCATGCTCAGGGCCTTGTACATGATAGACACGGGATCTGCACCCTTACAAACAGAGGGCTGATGGGTAGGGCAGCACCTTGGTGCAGTGGTGATGGCTGATCCTGCTAAAGCAGACATTTCATCAAAAAAGGAAGTGAGGACTGAATGCAGGCCATAGGGATTGGCCTCAAGGAAGCTGTACAGAAGGAAGAAAACAGCATTCATGGATGACAGTAATTTGTTGAGCACTTCCTATAAATGTCATAGTGGACATAATTCAGCAACAGAAACTATGAAACTAACTTTATATGCTTCTGAGATTACATATCTTTTTATATGATTGGCCATTTTATGTTTCAACTTGTAACAGCAATGTAGGTCAACTATTATTTTTTTTTTGATTTACATAATGTAAGTGGGGCTTGGAGAGAGTAAGTAATCTGCCCTGGTGCACACGAGTACTAAGTGGCTGAGTTAGACTTAATATTATGTTTGTTTGATGTGAGGTACTAAGCACTGGAAGCCCTGTTACATTGTGAGATAGGGGCCAGCCATTGTAGGCTAATCAAAATACTTAAATTCCTGTTCCAGAAGTAATGCATCTTGGAAGAACATCTTCCAATTTTCTTCCTTGCCAGCATTTTACATTCAGTCAAGAAACTTGCTACTCTGTCTGCATAAACCATAGCCAAACAGCCTTATCTTGGTTTTTCCATTTAGGTTTTCTTAAAGTGATGTTAAATGTTATGGAGGATGATACTGAGAAGTTTTATAATTTTTCTTCCCCTTATAACTAATGTCTCATCCTAATTTAACAGGGCTTGTTTTGTTTTGCTCTTTTACAATTGCCTTCATCAAATCTTTTCAATTTAGGTTTCATGAACGAAATGATTATATTTCTTTGCATTCATATTTTATTGGTTGATATATTATTCAATTAAAATGTGTCATTATAATGAGTCCAAATGGCAAAAATATGTTTGGTTATAATCATGAGTGACTCTGAATATGAAATTTGTGACTGGAAGCAGAAGTCACAGAAAATGAGATAATTCATTCCCCAGGCAAATGCATCTAATGTGACTTGGACATAAAAGAAAACACCAATTGTTTCTAAGTATGAGGTAAATTTACTATCCTGCACCTTACTGCTTTTAGCTAGAATGAGAAGAGTACAAGGTCATCAAGGATGAGGTCTCGATGGCTGAGAAGAGAATACTGCTGAAAGATTAAGAATAGTAAGTGTAGTTTAAAATTATATATACTTATGGGTGAGTATGGATATTTATATTCTTTGCAAATAAATAATTTATGGTCTTTTAGAGGACAAAGATTTAAGGAGACTCTAAACAAAAGGTGCAAACTATTCTTTTTAAGAAAATAGGTACTTAGGTAAGGGAGAATGAGCATGGAAGAATGGAGGAGCAAGAAGAGAAAAATAAGCCTTTAGCATAAAGATTAGATAATGTTCATGGTGTGCGACCAGCATGCTATTGGGGAGATCTCCTGGAAAACAAAGAGAATAGAAGATGCAGTGAGATGGTAGAAAGGATGTGTTGCAAAAGCAAAAGTATATTGCCCAAATATTAGCTCTTCAGAAGAGAAGTTCTTTCGAGGTAAATACAGGGTGTGTTAGTTTTCTGTTGCTGTAAGACAATGTCTGAGACACACATGAAAGGAAGGAAGATATGCTTTGGCTCAGGCTTTCAGCAGCTTCAGTCCCTGTCCCTGGCTCCACTGCATTCATGCTCTGTCCAGACAGAACACCCTATTGAGGAGCAGGCAGGAGAGTGGCTGCAGCAAGGAAAGAACCGGTTTCACAACATCACCTCAGTTTAAGCTCATGGTCGGCCACCTAACTTCTTTCTACTAACGTCCACCTCAAGGCTCCACCACCTCCCTTAATGCCACAGGACAGGGACCATGCTTTCAACACAGCACCTGTAGAGTACATTTAAAATTGAAATCATGACACAGTGGTGTTTAAAACACTAAGATAAGAGTGTCCCCTCTCTGCAAGGCAAGATCTGTCTACAGATCTACAGATAAGTACATATTCATTCCAATGAACTTAATGGAGGTAAACAACACATCATGTAATAAATGAGGAAGAGTCCAAGTACATAAGTAGATCGAGAAAGGATTCCCAGATGAAAATAATGTAGAGTCGTGGAGTAAAATGTTAGAAGGGAATTTCTGAGCAAACAAACAGGGAGAAAGTTCTAGGAAGAATAACAGCAGTTTCAGTCTATGGGAGGTGGACAGGGGAGAGTTCCAACCAGTGATCTGTTGTTGCTTCTGTGCACAGGGAACTGGTAGAGTGACGCAGGGTGAACTGAACAGGTCAGCAGTGATAAGATCCATTTTAAAATTATTTTTATGTTTGCGATAAGGTAATTGGGTTTTACTTCATAGTTAATGTCTTCTATCTGACACTAGTTTTTGACAGTGCTACTCACAACTACCATGAAGTTACAAACAGAACGTGAGGAGACTCTTGATAATGGTCACATTTCTGTAAGGGTGTCAGTTGGAGCCCCAGTTGGAAGACCTCATTCTGCAACCTCTTAAAGCTTCAATGTTCACCTTTTGCCTTATCTGGGCTGTGCTGACTGAAGAATTGCTTTGGGTAGCATAAAAATATATAGTGTAATTAATGTCTACAAGTAATACAACTTCTTTTAAATATTTTTATTATAATATTAAGATGAAATAACCCAAAAGGCCTATAAATTTAATAATTTAGCAAGAAAACGTAAATGTCTGCTTAATAACAGTAAATATATCTGTCTTCACAGGTGCAAGGGTATGCAGGTGGGTGCAAGGAATGGGATTTAAGTGCTAAGTAACACAACTGCACTTAATATCTGATACAACCCAGTTTCTATTTAACTATGAGGTGGTCAAGGAAGCAGTTTGTTGTGCACAGTGCCTTAAGCCACTCAGCATTCTGTCATCTCCTCAACAGTCCATAGTTAGAGCACCACAAAAGCAAGTCATGGAAAATATTTGTAAAACTTACTTAAAAACATTAAAAATTTATTATCATGTGAGGCCACATAATTAGGCCATAAACCGTAATATAAACATGTCTATTTTAAAGAGACATGTAAGATTAAAGTATAAAACAGTAAGTTCAGATTTTTCTGATCAAGATAATAAATAACTTGTACAGAGTTCAAGTGTCTAGGATATATTCATATTCAATAAGACATTTTTACCTTTCATAAAGAAAGGGAAAAATAAAATGGGAACTTGTATCCAAAGTATCGAGGCTGCCAGGGGAGATGACCATGTGCTATGATGAGAGAGGTCTCCTCATCCCAGGCAGGGGAGTCGGTTCTCAGGAAGGGAGGATTTAGTATGGTTTTTTGAGGCTTCTAAGTCTTCTATGAGTTTTCTTTACTGTTTTTTTTCTTTTAAACATCGACCAGAAAGCTTTGTTGTCTACGAAAGGGTAAAAGGATGTCTGGGTGAATTGGAATTGACAAAACTAGGCAACTAAGAGAGGGCAGTCTTGGGAGCAGCCTTTAACCACAAAAGAGATATTGAAGGCGATGCAATCGATACAGCTGAAGCAGACACAGGAGGAAGATGATGAAGCCCATCAAATTCGATCACTAGGCAGGAGTGGTCAGTGTCAGTTTCCTAAAGAAGGGTCACTTGGTGCCAGCCTGCATTCGGGGGCTTCCACCTCCCCTGCTGATTACATTCTGAGGATCATAAACTTTTAGTGTCAGGAGGAATAATGCATTCTGCCTGCCCTGAACTTCTTTTTGGGGACTGAAATCCTTTTTGCTGTAATGTGGAGGAGTAGGTTTTCTGCATTCACAGATTTCAGAGAGTCAATTCATCTACCCAGTGTACTTGCCATATATTACCTCTCAGAGGACCTACTAATTTATTTGTTAACTTGATCAGTTGTAATTTTTTCCTACTTATAGTAGATTTTAGTAAATTAGGTTACTGATTTTTTTGGTGGCTTTTTTTTTTTCCTGGAGGTAGAATCTGACTTGGCTCATGTCTTGGCGCAAAAGAACAGAAGAGGTGAGAGACATGTGGAGAGAGCCCCAGTAAATGGGCTGCTACTGAGCCCAGACTTTTGTGTTGTAGCAGCTGAGAAGTCTTGGAAAGAATGAAATAAACTCAGAGAGATCAGCCCCAATTGCTGTTCCCTAGAACCTTTGGCAAACAAAAGGGATAAACACAAGCATTTTTCATTAGTATGTTTTAGGGTCATTTACTGTGCAACATGAGCTAGTAATTGTAAGAAGGCTCAAAGGGAACAGATACAGAAATTTCATCTCCTGAGCCTCTCAGGTATACCAGAGGTCCAGAAAAAGAATGTCAGAGAGGAAGATTGTCTTGAAATTGTTCTAATAACTGAATAATGCAAGTAAAGAAGTCAGTTATAGCATTCAGGTGAAACTCCAAGTAACTTTTCATTGCATTTGAACAATATCTATCCAAATAATTGTCTTTCAACCAGCCAACAAAAGGAGGCACAATAACTAGAGGAGAAACTTTCAGAAGCAAAGAGAAGAAAGTGCTGTCCCTTATGGGAGGGGTTGGGACAGAGTGAGGTGTGGCATCCCTTGAGTGGCGGGCATGTGCCTGCAGCAGAGTATGTTCCTCTGGCTACTACTCACTATTATGGTCTAAATCTAGACTATTGTCCAACAGCTCATGTATTCAGATATGGATTATTTGCAAAGTAATTGGATCATGGGAATGCTATAGCTGACTTGCTGTTAGGAATTGGGGTCTGATTGGAAGAGGTGGTTTACTAAGTGCTTGACTGGATGGATATATCTTTCTCATTGGCTTTTCCATTCTCTCTCGGTTGTTCCTAGCCACTATGACATGAACAGCTTTTTTTCCAGAAGATTCTTCAACCATTCCTCTACAGCTCTTTGAATTAGCGGACTATGGACTGAATCATCTAAAAACTGTAAGCCAAACTGAGCCTGTTTTGTTTTAAGTTCTAGGCACCAGGGATTTTGTCCCAGGGAGGAGAAAGTAACTAAGGACCTACTTTCTCTCCTTGCTCTGTTCTCCATTTTCAAACAATGCTTACATTGTTCTTTGGCCTCTTAGATATATTATCCATAAGGAAAGTTCATGCTTATCCATAAACATTGACATCTTGTCTACTTAAGAATTATATTTCTCATTGCAAATTAATGAGTTGAGCTTCTGTGTTATATAGATCTCCTCTACAAGCTTGATTAATGCAATCTACAAGTTTGAGACCCAGACAATGGTGAAATTAACAGATGATATGCTTTTTTTTTTAGTCTCCAGCCAAGCTCTTCAACTGGCGATACTTGACCATTTCATACCATTTTTCCCAACTCTGGAGAGCCCAGCTCCCCTGATAAACAGATCAGCATCGTTTTCATGTATCTATGTGGTTAATTTAATAGTTGCTAATATTTTTTGAGGGCTTATTGCGTACTAGGCATTACTCTAAGGGATTTATGTGAATTTCCTCATCCAAACCTCACAATAGCTCTGGTAATAAAAGCACTTTAATTTTACAAAGGAGGAAGATGAGAGTCAAAGAGATTCAGTGACTTTTCCAAGGCTTTGTTTATAGCCAAACAGACCTCAGAGTCAAAATCAAGAAGCGCGGTTCAGAAGAGTTGGGTCTCTGAACAACAAGCTACACTGCTTGTCCACTAGACAAGGTATTTTTTGTATCACTACTTTTTAAAAGACAAAATCCAGGACATCTCCAGATACCTATTATCATTTTTAAGTCCTCTATATGTCTTCCAAAAACTCCTGCAGTCTGATCCAAGCCAATTGATACACCAACTCCCATGTTTCATTTAACTTTAATGATCAATTATTTGAAATCTTTTATACACCAGACAATAGGCTCTGTGCTGATAGAGAATCAAAGATGAATAAAGGACTTTGTAACCTAAATATCAGACAAAACGCAAATCTCTGAAATATGGTTGGCAGAAGTAGGTAGAAAGTACGTGATGCCATGGATATTTATAGTGGAAGAAATTCACTTCTATATTGGGGATACTGAGGGTGTAGGCTGGAGACAGGATGTAAGGACACCTCAGTGAGGAGTGTGTTAGTAGGGGAGGAAAGAGGATACAGTTCATTGCAGATAAGAAGAACAATATCGGCAAAGACAATAATTTAGAGGATTCATGGTCATTATGGAAACAGAAAATGGGTGAGTGTGATAAGATCAAAGAGTTGGGCTGCAATTAATGTAAAAATAGTGCAGCCAAACTGTGGACAGGTGAAGAGGGTTATACTTGAAGTGATAGGTATTGTCTGAGCAGAAAAAATTGCAAATTGTGATGTTAACACATTCATTGTGAAGTGGCTGTTGCAATTTTGAGCAATATTCAGTATAGAACAGGGAGAGCAATTGGAGTTAGAAAAGTCTAATCATTTGGCTCCCTGTTCCTCTGTAGCCTCCCTGAAAACCTGAATAGTGAGATGCCACAGGAACTAACCTGGGATTTCAAAGTGTATTCTGAGTATAAATAATCACTTGACATTCTTAATAGATGGTTCCAGGGTCTTATGTGTTTGCAGTAGACTTAATATCTGTGCCTCCTAAGTGTTTGCAAAGCTCAAAAAGATATGAAAGACTTGAGAAAGTTCTGTAGCACAAAAATGTGTTGATTTTATTTAGCTTGATTTCCCAAGCTAATTGTTATAGAATTTCCCTTGATTCCTATAATTACTATTGTTATTAGTGTTCCTTTTTGTTGAAGCTTTCAGAATCTTCTGTCTAAGCAAAACCCTTCACTAAATAAATGGTGTAGTGTTTCCTTTCCTCCCATTTGAAAGCAGAGGCCAGAGCCTAAGGGTCAGTGGACACCTGTAGGGCAGCTGAGCCCATCCTTCAGGACTGACTATTAACATGACTTGGAGTGGATAAAGTAGCTGGATCAGGATTATCCTGCAGAGTGAGAGGGATTGAAGTCTTTTGACTTCTGTGTGGATCACAGGAATGGATTGAGCTAACATACTGACTGTTTGCTATGTACAATGATGGTTACTAGTTTTGTACATTGAAGCTTTAGTTTGCATACTTAACCAGGTCAGGAGTAACATTGTAGTCAGATAATTTCTTTGTATCATGGTCTCTTGACTTGAGTGACTTGAAATAGCATGGGTTCAGCACTAACCTCTTGAGTGATCTGATTTAAAAAGAATGCATTTGAAAAGCAAGAATATATAAGTTAGGGTTGGCTACACAAACCTGTAATCCCAATAAAATGGCAGGCAGAGGCAGGCAAATTTATCTTCAAGCTCCATCTAGGCAACTTGGGGACTTAACAAGAGTCTGTCTCAAAATAGATGGAAAGAAGAAAGAAAGAAATAAAGAAAGGAACAAAGAAAGAAAGAAAGAGGAAGAGGGAGACAGAAAGTGAGAAAGAAAGAGGGAGGGGAAAAAAGAGAAAGAAAAAAAGGAAGGAAGGAAGGAAGCAAAAAGAGTGAGTTTAGTTGAGGTATAACTCAATTTGAAGGCCCTGTGTTAAATCCCTAGTAATATATGAGCAAATACAATAAAAAGGCATAGGATGGTTATTGGTTGTCCTAAAATGACCTTTGTGAAGGGAACTGGGTTTATGCTGCCTTCAGATCATTACTTTTGCACATAGATTATTTTGAACGGAAGTCATTGAGAAGTAGGGCAGGGGTTAGAGGTGCACCCTGCTCTCTCCTTTCTGCCTAAAACCAGGGCATAAGTTTCATTTTATAAAATAACTTTCATCTTTCACATTAGGAAGGGGAGTACAATTCTCCTGACCAGAGTGACTTAAGTCTTCATAACACACTGTGCTAACCAGTCAGTATGTACAGAATAGCACACCTTCTATGATTTTCAATCTCTAGGAACCCCAAATTCCTTTTCCTTCATGCAGAATCATATACACAACTTCTCAGCCTTTTAAAAATAGTACAAATACCTATGGGTTTTCACTTTTTTTCTTCAAAGTCTTCATGAAGATAAAAATACTCTTAACAAAATATCTTCTGTTTTGTAATTCTATATTTTGCCTGGTTAATTTGTTTGGCCCCGGTCACTGCACCTGGGGGGAATAGGAATAGCTTCTTCCTCTTTTACATGTACAAAGGTCATAAATAGGGATGTTGGAAGGCAGGTTCTGGTGTAGACTCAGGCATTAACTTTGCATTTACGGGGGCAAGTCTACCTCCTTTTCTTTGTGGCTGATTGATGACACTGTAGTTGGAAGGAGGATTTTACAAATAGATCTTGATCAATTTTTTCTCTAGGTCTACCACTAGTGATTCTAACCAAGCATAAAAGAATAAAAATAAATAATAAAATAATAAAAATGCTCTATTCTTCTGATCATAAAGAAGGGGAACGTGAAAGAGTAGTGGAAAATTTTAAACCCTGTTTTACTTCAGAGACATTATTTCTTTGTTTACTGCATCACATGCACAAGATTTTTTCTTTTAGCAAGAAATATAGAATAAGTCTATGAGTATATGACTCAAAAGATGTAAGTTTTTCTTTTTAATTTTCTGGTAAGTTTCTAAAACCTGTTTCTAGAGATTCAAATGACTGCTTGATTCACTGGATCATTTATCCATTTGCTTTCAGCATCTAGTCTGACACCTATCAGCTTAGCATTCACAGCCTAACTTCAGGAGACCATCCATACGAGTTCAGATTTGGGGGTTCATCATGCCTTGTCCGATCTAAATCCCCAAGGAGTAAAGCATCTTCCCTATAACACAAAATGAAGAAAAATAAGAGCTGGTTTTGACAGCTCAAGTGTAATGGCCTCAATTTCTCTATAAATTTATTTTTCTGATTTTCTGGATAAATTATTGATCTGCTAATGGTTGAGGAGGTTGAAGGGAGAACAGAATAATTTCAAAGAAATGCATAAAAGAATAAACAGACAGATGGAAGTGTTTAAAGGAGAATGTGGATACAAAAAATGTGTTCAGATCAGTATGTGTAGCAAATCTCGTACTTTTTGCTATTGCTTTACTTGGACTGAGAAATCTGCACATGGAGTTGGCAGTGAGATAGTCAACCAACCCCAGGAATGCCAATATGTCAAAAGGAAACCTTTTCCCTTCAGCAAATAAAATATTAAGAGGGCTCAACGAAAGCCAGTGGGACGTGGCCTGGAGAAGAAGATGAAAAATTAATTTTAATGCATGAGAGACTAAGTAATTCACTTATTTCACAACCTCAATCAATTTTAATATTTTAGTATTTAATGCAAACGTGGTGCCTCTCCAATAATATTTTAAAATTTGTTCCTCCTTTTTTAGCTTTTGTCTTCTGAGTTTTTTCAATTTCCTTTGTCACTTTTCTCAGTTTCTTGATGCGTTTTTTTTTTTTTGTGTGTGTATCTAACATTTATCAAAGTGCAAATCTGGTCCTCTAGCCACATCAGTTGTCCAAGTCATGTGGGTATTACATGGAGAGCGGAGGGGTGGAAGAGACATCAAGCCACCTTCCAGGCATGCTGAGTTTGGAGAGGTCTCTGAATTTCAGCACCTCCCCAGTCCTCTGTGCGACCCACGGTGTGGAGAGCAAAATGGAGTCAGTTAGTCATAGTTCCTCAGATATCAGCCCAATGAGGGAAGCTGTCACCCTTTCTCCACAATTTAAACACTCATTTTACAAATTCACCAAGCTCTAAGCTGGGTGATTACTGAACAACGCCAGCTGTTAGGGTCCCATTTCCCTGGCATTTCCCCCATAATTTGATTTGAAAAGAAAAAATTAAATACAGTCCAACCCAGAACTGTCAGTCAAATGCCCTTGAAGAGTTTGACAGGAAAGGAAAAAGGAAGAAGGAAGGAAAAGGAAAGAAAAGGAGAAGAAAGAAAAATCTGCTTCTTTTTCATATGAAGAATTCACTTTCACCTCTATATCAAATACGATAAGGCTCATCCTACAGCACAGAGGCTAGACATGGACAGAATCAATCATGGAGATTTCTCCTCCCAACACAGTGGACTAAAATGAAGGTTCTGTACATAATTCTGCACAATGACTAACATCTGGGTGATTCTATTTATAAGAATAAGGGTTTGGTTATATCCAGGAGGTGATTAGCTGGTATTACCATGTGGACATTTTAAAGATAGTTGCAGCAATTAAGTTTTCCAGGAAATAGTGATATCTCTTCCAAGTTATTGATATACATTTTGCCATTCTCCTAGATCCAGTTAAATGTGAATATCAGCATATGCACATTTGATTAAACTTTTATTTCACTTAATACTCCCAAAATGATTTAGATGATATTACTTTCGTTGTTTTGTTCAGGTCATAATACTTCTAAGGAAATAGTGACTTTCTCAAAGGGACATGTGTTATAAGTGGATGGCCATCTTTCTTACTCTTCAGGTCCTGGAGGCCTGCTCATTGTGCTGTGCATCTTCCTTGCACAAGACAATGGAATAACATGGTATAAGAATTCGAATACAATAACATAGTTTTCTATTTATCATAGTGTCTATCACAGTATCTAGCATGGTGTTTTGTATTCTAAGGACTTTTTAAGGTACTAGGGCCTTTGCACTAGGCTACATCCACACTCCTTTATATATATATATTTTTTCATTTGAGATAGGTTGATAAATCAATAAGTTGTCCAAGCTGGGCTAGATCATGCAGCCTTCCTGCCTCAGCCTCATAGAGTACTAGGATTACAGTCATTCCCACACCACCATGCCTGACTCAGACTATCAGCCCTTCGAAACACCCATTTGAGGTTAATCTTGGTGCCCTCTCACCTGTATTGCATCTTAGTTTATCAGAATATGCTTTGCTAAGACCAAAAAATGTCAGTAACACCTTCTTAGATTAGGTGTAATTTTCAAATATTTCTAGTTTATTTTGATGATTAAATCAATGTTTAGCATCCAAAGTATATTAAATATTCATACTATAACACATTCTTTAAGTAAAGAAACAAACCACTCTTCATTTTTCATAGAGAAAGAAAGAGCTGTACAGAGAGACTCACTTTCCCAGGATCATAAAGCTTATTGGTAGCCAGGCTAGCTGGAGAGGGATTCTAGTTACTTATTCTCTAATGTAGCCCTTGAACATTTCAAAGCATTAGCACTTTACATTGATATCAATTCTTAGGATAATGAAATCCATAGTTCTTTCTATGTGTACATACATGTAAAATATATTGTGTACATCATCAGTAAAACTTTTCCATTTATGCAAATATTATTTCTGTGATTTCAACAAATACATATACTTCAAAATTTTAACATTTCTGCATCTGCACCTGTGCCTAAGACCATTCAAATAAAAAATTATGCCCTCCTTAATTATGTAATGATTGATTAATAATCTTTCAAGTAAATTTGTATGTGTTTATTGTATTAAATTCCTCATTTTGTCATTTTTATTATTT
>PVIR01002707.1:0-98317 GCA_004026965.1 Petromus typicus
CATTTCTACTTAAATGGACATACCTTGAGGATATCCTCATAAGTGAAATAAATAGGTCACAGATAGATACATATCGCATCTTTTCTCTGGTATGAGAAAATGAAGATGTAAATGAGTCCTAGCATTGTATGTTATATATTGTGAAATAGAAAATGCTCAGTGTAAAATAAGGTGAAAGGGGACAATGTTGAGATTGTAATAAAAAAAGTAAGGAAACAAATTTTATATATATGGGGGGTGGTAGGGTGGGTGGGGCTATGGGAAAAAATGAGAATTAAGTTGTGTCTTATACTGGTACAAATCCCCATTATGGAGTGCAATCGTGATGTGTATATTTAATGTACCAATAAAGATAATTTAAAAAAAAATTGATCTGTCTGATATCTTCTCTCATTTGGGTACTAATTCCATTCATGAAAGCTCTACCTCTAAGGGTTTCATAAATACCCCATGTAAATGCCTCAAATATAGGGTTTCAACATATTAAAAGAAAAATGAGCTGAGATAGGAACATCCATTGCAAGGCTTTAATGGAGGTGATAGCTGCTGGGCTGCTTGGAACAATGGTGAAAGGGCATTGAGAAGTAGAATGTGTTTTTTATGGGGACTTGGGGTTTAGAAGAGCATTATTATGGATGGTGTTGGCTTGCTGTGGGTGGCAGGTCAGGGAGCTTACTGATTGATTGCCCTTTGAGACAAGACGCCATTTTCGATCCTGCACAGTTTAGAATCCCTTTCGTAGGATGGAGACTTTGACACATTTTAATTAGGGAAGATGAATTCTTTTAACTTGTGTCTGTCTGCTATTTTTTCCTCATATTCATTTGGAATATGAATTTTAGGAAAACAGAGAGGTGGAGTACCCTCATCACATGCTATCAAAGAGTACTTAACTTAGCATGGTATCAAGAGTGACACCCATTTTGATACCTTGGCTACGATCATATCCCAAGATACTCTTAAGGATAAGGAGAACCCTTTGGGGTCTATGATTTAAAAATATCTCTAACAAAATGCCTCTGTAATGATTAAGAATGAAAAGACGATGACAGTCAAGTCCCAAGATACACTCAGGGATAAGGAGAAGCCAAAACCAGTCTCTTCACCTGTTTCATCTTCGACTCTAGGCAGCTCCACCGGTAGATAAGATTTATTTATTTTAACAGTTTCCCGATTCGTGTGTGTGTGTGTGTGTGTGTGTGTGTGTGTGTGTGTGTGTGTGTGTGTTTTCTTCCTTTGCTTTACATGTGATGCCTTCCCTAATATTCATCATACATTTTGCAGTCCTTAATAGAGTAAAACTGATATTTTTTTAGTCTGATTAAATTTAATGTGGTATAGGACAACTATGTTTCCCAATCTTTACCTTCGAATTGGAAGATGCAAATAGCTCTCATTACAACTTAACTGACTTGCTGAGGTAGCAACACAATGGGTAGGGTGTGAGATTCTAAGAGACTTCATAGAAGAGCTGTTTGCAGAGCAGGCTCCTCTTGATTTATCTTGTTATATTAGTCTCATAACCCATTACATGACACTAGATATACTCCTATTTTAGCCACTTTCTTGTTACTAGGACCAAACACTTAAAATTTATAAGACATTTATTTCTGGCTCATGGCTTCAGTCCATGACTAGCTAGTTCCAAGGCGGAAATGACATTATGGAAAGGCACAGTGGAGGAAAACTGTCCATCCATGGCAGTCAGGAGCAGATGGAGAAGGGAAGATTTGAACAGAACAGTAAACACTTCCGGGTCACGCTGTCCACCAGATCCCACTTCCCTAGCATGCCAGCAGTAGTACCCCCACAGTCCAGTCATCTTCCACAAATGTGAAACATAAGGGACATTTTAGATCTAAACTATAATATGCCCCATGCATGTTTGCTAGTTGCAGTGGTATATAGATTGATTGAAATAAACACACAGATTGTTAAATACAGGCATGTATAGAAAAAGCAAAACCAAGGAAAATCAAAACTGGAGCCACAAGATTATAGTCACATATTAGCTGTGTGATCCTAAGCCAATTAATTATTCACCCACCATGGGCTCATCCGTGAAATAGATATATTACTAGCACCTACAATATAGAGAGGTTAGAAATAAGTGATCCAAACCCTGGGAAGCACTTATTAGAGTACAGTGCCTGATACATAACTACAAAATCAGAGTAATATTATATTAGTTATGATAGCTTAGTTATAGGTCGAACCAAAAATTGTTTTATAAAGTAAATCTAACCAGACACTATAATAAAAAACACTAGGGAAATTCCCTCAAGAGATTAAAACTGTAAAATATTAATGGTTGCTACAAAATAAATAAACTTCTTTCTCTAAAAATAAAATGATTGATGTACTCTTAACTTTCATGCTGATTTTTCTTTCAGTTTGGGGTCTATGATTTAAAAATATCTCTAACAAAATGCCTCTGTAAAGATTAAGGATGAAAAGAAGATGACGGTCAAGAGTTTTGTCTTCCTTTCTCTTTATGAGCAACGTCCAGGCTGCTTTCTGAAATGGATGCTTGGGTCTTGGGTGTTCAGAGCAAGGCAGAATTCTTAACTATGAGTTTAAATTATGCAGATAAACTTAGCAGTGTCTAAATCTTTATCAACGGTGATATTTATCTGTGCATTAATTTGGGATTTTACAAAAGACAGATTGATTAAACCATGCATCTTTACCAATTAAGCTGTTGCTCATTGGTAAATATGGTCATGAATTATTTGTAGACATAGCTTTGAGATTAGCTACCAACAGCTCTTCCATGAAGTAATTTAGTTAGTGAATTAAGGATATCTTGTGTGACTGCGAGTGGCTGATCGAAAAGAAATGCTGAGCTGGGTTGCTGTGTATTGGCTTCATTATGCAAATAAGTGTCCCAAGAGAGGTATCTGGAAGACTATTAGCCTCTTTCACCTTTAATAACCTAAGATCTCTTGTATGTGATGTGTGTGGATGAAAATATGTTCCACCTGTGGGTAAAGGTGTTATTAATGCATAATTCTTTGGCTTTCTTCCCCCTACACTGTGATTCTATTTTGGAAAACCTCTTGGGTTTGGTTGTCAGACAGATAAAAGCTTGTGAGGGCTGCAAGGGAATCTTGAGTGAATCTTGGTAAATTCAGAATCTAAGACACTCTTCAAGAACTATTGTCTTTATCTGTGAATAATCCTGCATTCCCTCCTTTGTAGTACAACTGACTGTATTGTAAATGCTCTACCTGGCTCTCTCTGGGTGAAAACCTGTTTAAGCAGGACCCTGTGTTTCCATCTGTTGAAACACTAAAATTGCAGTTACATTTCTGATGCAGTTTCTAGTGCAGGCGGAGTTAATTCACTGCTAATATTAGTCTTATGCAAATAGTGCTGTTATTTAGAAGAAAGTCAGTAGAGGAATGCTTAAGGAAAGTAATGCCATTTACTGGCTGAATGGTCACTTCTAAAAGTGAAGTGGAACCTTACAGCCTTTTGAAAAGGTGTTTTCTTGACTCAGGTGTCTGCTGACATGGCCTATTGAGAGTGTGATTGTTCACGGGTATGAAATAGTGACAAAGATGTTCCCAGAGAGTTAATCCTGAAAAAGTTAGACAAGTCTAATAGTGTGAGTGTTAAGCAAGATAGGGAGCATTTCCAAGCTGGGCTGATGAAGTTTAGCTACTGTCTTGTAAAGAAAATAGATTGATTTTTTTCAGTATTCTTTTTTGCCACCTCTGTACTATTAAAGGTCAAGGATAAAGTTATATTGAAGAGTCATTCTCCATTTTGGGGGAAAGGAAGGATTTAATTTATTTCCTTTATCATCTAGTTTTACTAATTTGTTGTATTTCATCTGATTTCCCTTTTCTGTGTGTGTTTTGTCGTCTTTCTCACCTCTCTCCGTAGAGCTGCACTTTTTGCATCACTATGTTCATCATTTCCAGGCATTAAAGAATATTGTACAGTCATACTTTTCTTGTATTTCTCTTTGGGTAAGTCTGAGTTTTCTTTAACTAATTCTTTAGTGGTATGTTGGTTTATTTACTTTTCTCTCTCTCTCTTTTTTTTTGAGTGTGGTTCTGTTTACCAATGAGGTTTGTTTACTTTTGGTTACCCCTTTGAGATACTTATTTCTATATTCATGTCCAAGAACATGTTTCCTAAGGCAAATCTGGCCATATAACATCTTTACCTTTCTTCAAGTTTTAAAAAAATCTTTATTGGTACATTATGAATACACATCATCATCACATTCAACTCTGAGAGTTTGTACCAGAATATGACATGACTTGATTGTCATTTTTTCCCCTTTCCCCTCACCCTGCAACCCCCACCCCCTATATACATAAGCTTTGTTTCCTTTTTCCTTTATTATTATCACATTCATTTCCCCCTCATTATTTATCCCTACCTTCTCTTCCCTTTTAAATTATTTTCTATTTCACAATATTAACTATACATACTACAACTCATTTACAACTTCATTTTCTCATACCAGAGAAAAGATATGCTATTTACACATCTGTGACCTATTTATTTAACTTATGAGGATATCCTCAAGGTATATCCATTTGAGTATGAATGACTCAATCTTATCATTTTTAATGGCAGAATAGTACTCTATTCTAGAAAAGAACCACATCTTTATCAAGTCTCCAGTTGATGGACATTTTGGTTGTTTCCAAGATTTAGCAATCATAAACTGAGCTGCTATAAACATGGGTGCACATATATCGCTGTGAAATGAATCTTTTAATTCCTTTGTGTATATAACTAGCAAAGTGATGTCCAGGTCAAATGGAACCTCCAATCTTAGGAGGTTGCCACAGAGGCTGTATGAGTCTACATTCCCACCAACAGTGGAGAAGGATTCCTTTTTCTCTGCAGCCTCGCCAATATATGCTGCTGGCTATTTCTGAAATAGCAGCCATTCTTTGTGGAGTGAGATGAAATCTCAGTGTTGTTTGAGAAATGACCAATGATGTTGAACATTTCTTCATATGCTTCTTATCTGCTCTTCTTCCTCTGAAAAGTATCTATTCATTTCAGATGCCCATTTTTGAATTGGGCCATTAAATTTGGGTGGGCTGATTTTTTTTAAAGCTCTTTATATGTTATAGATAGTAGCCCTTTGTCTGAGGAACAGCTGGTAAAGATTCTTTCCCATATTGTTGGTTGCCTTTTCGCTCTGTCGGTGATTACCTTTGCTGTGCAGATGCTTTTTAAAAGCATCCCATTTGTTGATTTATTCTGCCCATTCTTGTGCTATAGAGGTTTTGTTCAAGAAGTCTTTCCCTAAGCCAGTGTCTTCAAGAGTTTTACCTAACCTGTTTTGCAGCAGGTTTAGAGTGTCTGTTTTAATATTTAGTCTCTAATCCACTTTGATTTTAGCTTAATTTCTCTCCTTCTGGCATGAGAAACTGAGGCCCCAACAGGTTAGACAATGAATCCAAGACTGAAGTTGGGAAATACGGAAAATTAGGCAGATAAGGCACAGGTCCCGAATAGGTCCTTAAATAAGCTACAAATTGGGGCCTAAATGAGTTAACATAACAGTAAGGCCCTAATGAAAGGCAGGAGATAAAGCGTAAGTCCTTAGCCAAATGGGAGAGACCTGGGAGAAAGTAAAATGCATTTGAAGCAATTTGCACTCCAGACATCAAAGACATACCTGCAAACTTACTCTGTTGTGCACAACTGCCTGTCCCAAAATCTGTGTAAAAAGCCAGTGGACCCAAGCATCCATGGAGTCCACCTTACAGAACAGCTGTCTCTGATTAGCAGAGAGTTTAAATTCTTTTTTAAAAATTGAAATCTTTATTGGTACATTACATATACACACCATGATTGTACTCAACAATGAGAATTTGTACCAGTATATGACACAACCTAATTGTCATTTTTTCCCCCAAAGTAAATCTCACTCGGCCATGCCTCAGTGCTTGTTTTTTTTATTTTTTATTTTTTTTTGAGACAGGGTCTCACTTTGTAGTTCAGGCTGGCCCTGAGCTCAGCCTCAAACTCACATCACAGCAGTCCTCTTGCCTCTGCCTCCCAAGTGCTGGGATTATAGGAGTGAGCCACCACACCTGGCACTGTAGTATGTGATACTGGTTGCTGCTGGGCATGAGTCTCCACAGCCAGTATGATATGTAGTTACCAGGGATCGAACCCAGGTCTTTGCACTTGCAAGACAGGCACCGGAACCACTGAGCTAAATCCCCAGCCCTCAGTGCTTGTTATTTGCTGTTTTGTCAGTTTCAGTTTTCATTGTCCCCAAACAAGGACCCAAGAGTCAGAGAGATTTGGTTACAAGGTTGTACAGTAGATTAGTGGAGGAATGAGGATTGTGTTCAGTTTTCTGATTTCAAAACAAAACAAAAATCAGCCAAATGTCTTAGTCCATTATTGTGTGCTGCCATAAGAGAGTATTAAGTAATTTGTGAAGAACAGAGATCTATTCTTCACAGTTCCAAAAGTTGGGAGTCTAAGATTGAGAAGCGAACATCTTGTGAAGGTCATGCCATGGCCTTATTTCCAGCCAGAAGGTAGGTGAGTTGGAGCAAGACCTAGCCCTTTGATGGGAACCCACTCTGTGATGGCCTGATCCACTCCTGAGCCAAAGCCTCTGTGACCTAATCACCTTTCAAAAGTCCCACTTCTCAGCACAGGGACTGAGTGTTCGGCAGAAGGAACCCAAAGCACACATTTAATCTATAGCTCAACTGAACCCCAGTACGAAATAGGGGATTTCTGAGCCATCAGTGTGGGCACCTAGCATCTCAGAACTGGTAAGAAATTAAAAATCTCAGGCTCTGTCCCAGACTTCATGAACCAACATCTATAGTTATCTCTCTATCTGTCCATCTGTCTGTCTGTCTGTTTGTCTATCACCTATAGTATTTATAAATTTGCCACATGCCTCCTTCCAACATACAGAAGAACAGGACAAAGGACAGGCCTGAGCCTCAGCCTCACTATCAGTATATATGCAATTTCTATCACAGAATTTCAATTTCAAATAAGTTGCACTGGCAGAGAGTTTCACATGGCTAATGACAAAGCAAGTGGGGCATTGTTTTCTAGGCAATTAGTTTTCTCGGTGCTTATTTACCTGTGGTTCATCACTTCAATTTAGTATCTGCAAACTTGCTGGTGACTACAGGAGCATCTGAGTTTTAACTATATTTAGTTGACATCTGTTTCTTTGAATATATTGTCTGCAATTTTCCAGGCATGGAGTGAAATATACCCAAGTGCTTCATGGGTTATTTCAATATCCCAAATGATTTTTATTGTTTTCCCACACTGCAATAAAAGAGGTGGTATCTCCTTCATTCCCAACTGGATTTTAAATCTAAAGGAAGACTAGCACACGTTTTTGACAGCCAAAGGTGTAAAGTTAAGTCTATTTGATATCTGAATTGAAATGAATCACTGGTGTAGGAAACAGTTACGGATGCTTCTTAGGGGAAAAAAGTGTTGTCAGATTTAACCGCCATCACATCAACTCATGTATAAGGTACAGATAGATCTCAGCTTAGTATTTCATAGGACAAGAGCATGGTAATCATCAAAAGTGGATGTTAAAGCAATTTCTAGCTAGAGAAGAATAAAGAAAATGAAAATAAACCTTGATGGATCAAAAAACACTTTGGGATATTTTTTGTCTTTTTCTGTTTCTCATTTCCAAATAAATAGCCTTTTGATTTGAAGGACTATTGAGGAGGCATTGTAATGTGAGGCATGCCAGAATTCTGAAAATTCATGCATATTTCAGTGGTTGGAGATTGAATTGACTTTGTTTCTGGGTGTTTGTACTAGTTGAGAGTAGGTGCTGTGAAATATACATACACAAGCATCCGGGGATACTGTGCAGATGGGAAGACTGCCCAACACAGTTTGAACTCAGAATCAGCATTATCTTCACCAAACACACTCATAAGCCTCTGTGAACTGATACCCAGAAACCTATCTTTCACAATTCGTCCAGCTCCATTTGCCTAGAAATTAGGATAAATGACAATGGTGTAACCTCTCCCAACCCCAATTTATTAAACTCATAGCTTCCTCATCTTTAATATGGTAAGGCTGCTGAATGTGACCAAAAGGACTTCAAAAAAAGGTCACAAGTAAGGTGCTTTCATACTCAGAAATGTGCGGAAAAGCTATCCCTCAAAGCTCAAGAGAGATCCCTTTCTTACTCACAGTTTTAACCCCTAGCACTAGTTCATAACAGATCAGGAAGCAGACAAGGGATATAAGTAAGTGTGCAATGTCAGGCCAGGCAGAGTGGGCACAAGAATGATGAGTGATGTGATTTTTCCACTCTTGCTCCTAGTGAACCCTTTACCTGTGTGTCTGCAACAGGGGAGGGACCAGGGAGTCAGGACAGGCAGGTACATTCTCACTTCGGCGAGCTGGAAGGAGACTTTCTACCCTCCCCTGTTTTTTTTATCTCATCTCTGAAGATTTATTGCCTGGATTTGCTAAGAATCTCTAGCTGTTCTCAGTGATGAAAACCTTACAATGTTACAGAGTTACAGAACTTCAGAAGACAAGATAAAAACACATCTGACTTCCACTTTGCTGTGTTGATGTTTCTACTTTACCTTCAATTTTTGAAATGCCTAGCATGTGAGTGAAAGCATATTCTCTGACATTTGTGGCGGTGCTATTCTTAGCTTAGTCTTTATTGTTTAGGAAGTGCAAATTGCTGTTATTTTAGAGGAAAATTAAAATTCCCTGGCTTCTGTGCTAAATATATACACAACTTCACATCTGAAATTGAAGGTTATCTTAGTACCTGTAGTGAGAGTTCTGTGGGAAATCTAAGTCAAAAATCCACAGTGACTCCAGCAGAGAACTGGTGATAAGCCTTGTATTTTACTTTAGAGATAGGCTACAATATGCTTGCTTTGTTACTCTAATTTCCTTCTTTCAAATTATCTGCTACTCACGCTAGAAAGTTAAGGAGATAATGTGTGAGGGAATCACAGTCGCTTTGCAAAGGAGTTTCGGTGTGTTTCTAGGGCATTTAGGGGTGGTAGGGTGGGTGGGGCTATGGGAAAAAATGAGAATTAAGTTGTGTCTTATACTGGTACAAATCCCCATTACGGAGTGCAATCATGATGTGTATATTTAATGTACCAATAAAGATAATTAAAAAAATAAAATAAAAGGCATTGCAAAGAGAATTCAAGTTTGTATCTCTAATATGTCATATACCGTTGTAAATATTTCCGTGTACTTTTCCTTGGAAAAGAATTAATAGAAAATGATAACAATTCAATATGAATGATTTGTTGATGTTAAGCATAAGATTATGGCTCTTGGATATGTCTGTAAAACTCTTGTATCTAGAGTGGCCCATGTCCCTCCCACGATTACTGAAGATCTTCTAACACTGGCCCTGAGCAAGTTCTAGGCTTCTACTAGCTTCTTCATGTCCCCGTTTCTGTGAGGGAATGTTTTCCACTCAATCATTTCCAACACAGTAGAGATGTTTAAAAGCTACATTCATATAAAAATGCATAGTAATTGAGTACATACATGAATAGAATACGTACATCATAAGTGGCCATGTGATTGCATAGTGGTTTATTTCATTCGGTCGTTTTCTATTCACCCACTCAATTCATTCAACACATAGTGTCCTCTATTTGTTTCTTTTTCTAGGTCCTAGAAATACAGCTGTGAAGAAGAACATAGCTTCTATATTTAGGGTCATTACCCTTTTGTAGAGGAGTGAAAGAAAAAGCATAAAATTAGTGATGAGTCCTACGTAGAGAAAGCAGGTAAGGAACAAAGAGTGGAGGGTATTTTCCATAGTTTGGTCAGCAAAAGACTTTCTGAGTAGTTGCTATCTGAGTGGAAATCTGCATGAAAATTACAAATGAATGATGATAAGCCAGAGAAATAAGTCATGAAGAACATAAAGATCCTCAAGTAGGACTGAGTCTGAGGTCTGAAGTTATCCAAAAGAAATATAACAAGTGTCACATACATGATTTAACTTGCTTTAATTAGTGTATTTAAAAAGGAAAACAAAATTGGAAAATAAAAACAAAAATGCATAGTTGATTTTAATTATGTATTTTATCATTTAAGGAATTAAGGTAACAACGATATATAATATTTTTTTCTTTTTTGTATTAATTTTTTAAAAATAAATGTTTTGTACAGAAAGAATGGATCAATTTGGAAGCTAAATTTTCACTGGAAATATTTGATCTGTGGTTTGATTTCCTGGAATTTATAACTAGTAAAGTAATTTGGTATATTCATGTTGTCTAAGTAAACTTAAGAGTTTCCTGATAATTAAAAAAGTATTTGTTTCTAAATTGGAATTAAACTGAGTATAATTATAGGCAATAAGAAACCTGGTTTCTTAATATCACTTGTGAGGTTTGAAGCACTCAGTAGGTAGTTGGGTTTAGTGATAACAGAGATGAACAATAACAAGGTCAGTGAGTGTGGAAAAGAGCAAAGTGGATGGAAAATGGGATAGAGACTTTGGGAACTGTGGGAAAATGTATTTTATGAGGCTTTGGACAGGAGTTTACTGGAGGAGCAAATAGGTGAGTGAAATTTTTGATTTGTGGCTTGAAGGTAGAGATGTTTAAAAGCTACATTCATTTTAAAATGCATAGTAATGCTGTCTGTGGCTTTTTCAGGGGATACAATGAAAGGCTGGGACCCTGCCGAGAGACCAGTAGGTAGATGGGGACAGAGAAGAGGGTCTAGGGTAGACCTGGTGTAGGAATGAGAAGCTATTGCTTTCAGAGCACATTTTAAAGGTGGAGATGGCAGTGCAGACCACTGTCTTGGTTTCACGATAGACAGCAAGAAGGAATCAATGGGGAGTCCTGGACTGTGAGCCTGAGCAGCCGGGTGATTGGTGATGCCACAGCTGAGACACAGATGACTGAAGGAGCAGCCTAATAGGAGAAATGTGAGTTGTGCAAATTTAGTTTATTTTCCCATGAGACTTCTCAGCAGATGGCTGGGTTTGGAATTTATGAGAGAGACACAGTGGGGCCAACTTGTAGATGGCTGGGGTAAGTTCACATACTGAGATGCGAAATGCAGTAGACCTGAAATGGGACTGGCAATGCAGAGAGTAAGTGTAGAGTGAAAGACTAGATACCTAAGCCAGAAATGACAAAATGACATTTTGGCTGGTGACAAATTCTGCGACAAATGGAGAAGGACTTAAGACTGTCCCAGAGGTACAAGATGGACAGGGATATAGACAGAAAGCAACTTTTCAGATCCTGTAGACTCTAGTTGAAGGAACACACACAAAAAGCTGGGATTGCACACAAATAGGAAGGTCACAGGTCCCTGACCTTTCCAAATAGGTGCTTTACTAAAGCTCTAGGTAAATCCTAAACCAATAACAT
This sequence comes from Petromus typicus, assembly GCA_004026965.1. Taxonomy (NCBI): domain Eukaryota; kingdom Metazoa; phylum Chordata; class Mammalia; order Rodentia; family Petromuridae; genus Petromus; species Petromus typicus. Next base: position 11,391 of record PVIR01002707.1, read on the forward strand.
TAACAGTTCAGCTCGACCACAGTTCATGGTCTTTTCTATACTATATTTGGCCATCTGTGGAACTTAGTACAGTTCATACCACAGTGAGATTGTCTAGGCATTCTTTCCCCTATTAACTTCCAGTTCATCCTTGTTTAAATCCAAATCCAAAACTAAGTGTCCTAGTGTCTTGAAATACACTTGTCTCTTGTTATTCATACTCACAAACACACAAGTCCAAAGATGTTCAAGTCCACCATGTAAAATGGCATACATATTTCTGTGTAACCTATGTTTCCATCTTCCTGTACACCTTGTAATGTCTAGATTACATAGAATACCTAATATTACATAAGTACTATGTGAAAAGTTTTCTATTTTTTTTTTGTTTAGGCCATCATAAAGAGAAAAAGAAGTCTATGTATAGTCAAAACAGAAGTACTTTTTCAAATATTTTTGATCTTGATTGATTGAATTCAGAAATGCACCACTCATAGATACAGAGAACTGATTGTAATTCCACAGCCCAAACTTCACCAGGTTGTCAGTCTCTGAAGTACAAAACAAAGTAATTAAAGCCTCATTCTGCAAGCAATAGATTTCCCAGAAAGTTGTTAAAAGTATGTAAACCATATACTAAGAGTAAAAATAAGTTTTTCCAAAAGCCAAGAAAATGACCTTTATTTATTTATTTATTTATTTATTTTTTTAGGTTTTTTGAGACAGGGTCTCGCTTTGTGGTTCAGGCTGTCCCTGAGCTCAGCCTCAAACTCACATCACAGCAATCCTCCTGCCTCTGCCTCCCACGTGCTGGGATTACAGGCGTGAGCCACCACGCCTGGCACTGTGGTATGTGGTACTGGTTGCTGCTGGGGTGAGTCTTCACTCCCAGTATTGTATGTGGTTACCGGGGATAGAACCCGGGTCCTTGCGCTTGCAAGACAGGCCCCAGAACCACTGAGCTAAATCCCCTGCCCTACATTTTAATTTCTTATGAGTTCTGTCTGGCTAATTCTAGTTTTGTACAAGACTTAGGAAGACAGTTGGATCCTTTGTAACCTTAGAAAATTAATACCTAATATTTAAGATTTTTTCATTTTTGAAATTTATTTTTAACATGGCTTTTGAGTGTTTACCTGCTAATGACAAGGAGGAACTTTATTCAAAGTCCTTGGAGAAAATGGAGAATCCATATATTCTTTCACAGTTTACATGAGTTTTTTGTTTTTCTATGCACATTCTTATTGTGCTTATTGCTTATATTAATCAATGAGTTTCATTTGTAAAAACATGTAACATACTTTCAGTCCTCTCTCCATCCTCCCTAGTTTCATTTTTAATATGTATAACATATTTTGGTTAAAGTAGCTCCTTTAAGTAGCTCCTTTAAAGTAGCATGATCTTCATGCTGCCTATTACCTTTATACCTCTCTTCTTTCCCCTTCTTTCCTGTGTCTAGTAAGTTTCTCTTCTAGCTTTTTCTCATTTTTTAAAAGATTATATATGTTAGGTATAACATGTGTTGTTTTTATCCTTCTGAGTCTTGTCTATTTTGCTTAACATGATCTCTAGATCCATCCATTTTTTCTCAAATAACAAAATTTTGTTCTTTTTATGGCTGAATAATACTCCATTGTGTATATATTACAGATTTTATTTAACTATTTATCTATTGAGGGGAATCTAGTTCAGCTCCATATCTTGGCTACTGTATATTACACCACCATACACATAGATATGCAGATATCCTGTGTAATGCTGATTTAAATAATTCAAGTATGTGTCTAGCAATGTTGTCATTCCATCAGATATGGTTCAATTTTTAGTTTTTTGCGGAAGCTTCATATTTATTTCTGTAATGGCTGGGCTAATTTACACTACAAGCACCAATACATTCCAAGTCCACCAGCACTGATGACTGTCTGTCTTCTTGATGATAGGCATCCTGACTGGAGTCAGGAATGGAATGGAATCTCAGTGTAGTTTTGATTTGCATTTCTCTACGACTACAACTGTTGAACATTTCTCCATATACTTATTGGTTATCTGTACTTCTTCCTTTGAGAAATATGTATTCAATTTTTTTGCCTGTTCATTGATTTGGTTTTCTGATTTTTTGGTGCTATGCTTTTGAAGTTCTTTGTGTATTCTATGTAGTAATCCTCTGTTGGGAGAAGGGCTGGCAAAGATTTTCTTTCATTGTTTAAATTGTCTTTGCATTCTGTTGATTGTTTCCTTTGTTGTGCTAAAACTTTTTAATTTAATGTAATTCCGTTCTTGTTATTAATTCAATATGCACAGCACTATGATTTTAACTGTTGGTTGATAGTTCCACAATCTGAGTAGTCTGAAAATTGAAAAGGGTTATCTTCATATTTTTCTTTTGAAAATGAAGGTAACACTTTAATTACATTTATCAAGTTTAGATTTTCCTTTGACTTTGAATCATTCTAAGATCTTTGCAGCACTATGTAATTTGTGGTGAATTTTCCCATTTAAATAATATTGCAGTAAAAATAAAGGTCAGAGTCCAGAAGGAGAACAGCAGGGAAATGTTACTTAAGATAATGTTCAGGCAAGATCTCTTGAGTTAACAGGTTTTAATTCTGAATATACTTCTCAGTGAATTTCCAAAAAAAATATGTCACCCACTTTGATAATTATGATATACTTACAAATAAATCACACTTGAATTCATAGACCCAAATTATTTATGGTAAAGAAACAAACATGGCAATATGTTTTCTATGCCTTTCCAACTAGAGTTTAGATCAATTTATCTTTGTGACAATATTGCCTAGTTGAATTTTTTAGACTATATTATGACATGTTGCTGGAGCCAATAGCTGGAACACAAGGTTCCCGAAACTCAACATTCATTATTTATCCATTTATACTAATAAACCTTTATATCCCACATGTCTCCTGCTTAGATTTGAACAGAGTCTCAGAAGCACAACCTGTTTTAAATTTATGACATGATAGCAATTGCTTATGACAAAGAAGAATAACAAAAAGTGCATCCACTCCCCCCCAGGAAGATAAATGATAGGCATTTTTAAAAGAGAGATGGCATTCCTCTACCTTTCTTAGAAGAAAAATTAGTCTTAAGAAAAAGAAATTCAAAGATCATAAACCACAAAGAGAAGGTAAATTGATTTGGGGATATAAGACAGGATTGAGTTGTAATATAAAAGTTGCGGGTCTTTTCCTATGAAAGGCAGAGCCAATTGATTTATGATCACAACCCCGAGCTTACTTCTTGTCTTCCATGCCTCCCCCTTGGGAAAGAATGTGGATACTAGGTGACACGTCTCTTTTGATTTGCCACACTATGTCTTAATTATCAGGGCAGGAAGATCAGGCAGGAGTATTTTCCAACTTCAAAGGCTTCAACATCCTGAGCAGCAAGAAGTTGTTCGGATGTTCCGGAATTCATAGTGACACCAATATGGTGTCTTCATATTTTAAAGAGTGTCAGGTTGTTTTTTTTGTTTTTTTTTTTAATTTGTGGCACATCAAAGTGAAAATAAGGATGTGAGGAGGGTTTTGCTCTTTGTTATTAACTTTTTAGATGACAGTGTGATCTTTGTATTTAATGCCTGTGCTGGAATATTTAATGAACAATTCTTTTGAATTTAATCTTTTCTGTTGTTAATAAACTCAGAAGAATTGCCACCAATGACAAACTGGGACACATGCTTACTGAGATACATGATTAGAGGCCTCAGGAGAGTATTCAGAGTAACAGAAGTGTATTTCTAGGTATTAGTAAGTAGTAATAAGGTGACATGATAATGCAGTAATGACAGTAGGAGTGGCAGTGACAGCAGCGTATGCTGATATAATTGAATGTTTGCAAGTTTAGTTGCCAGATATATTGTTAATCACTCTCACAGATGATGGAAACAAGGCCAGGGAGATTTAATAACTTGCCTAAGGTTACACAGGGTGTCATGTGTTTGGCTCCTAACCCAGACTGCTAGACCTGGAGATCACTCTCATCACTAGTCATAGTTAGTAGAGTTTCATCTTTCAAAAGGAGTTGGGAACACTGGGACAACATCAAGAATAGTTAAAAATTACCCTCCAAATATTCTTAAGTCAAAATGCAGCATACTTTTTGGTGTCTCGAAGTATAGATACAATTTCCCAGTGATGTTTGCAGAAATATTTAATAAATAAGGAAATACACATAAAAATTTAGATTCCTTTGAGGTACAGAACAGTAGTAGAATCCATTGCTGCATTTGCTTATATAATATCGATGTATAATATGACTTCAGTGAAACATGAAAGTGATCATCTTGGATAGTGGTTTTACTATTTGAAAAAGAGGCTCATAACACACAGGTTGTAATCACCCCATTGCAATGGATCTTTTCCCTTTTTTACCTGAAGGAGTTTAATGTGAAAAAAATAAATTGAATGTGGTTCAGAAACAAAGATATTAGAGGATACAAGCCATAGTCTATGTCTAATTTAAATGCCCTATTTGATCTTAATATTAACTCTTTGTGTTGGAAATCCTTGAATTATTTTTATAGAGAAAGTGGACATGCCAGGATGACAAATGACTCATCCTCAGTCAGGTTTAAGGGCTTGCTAGGAAATCCTTGGAAGACCGTACTCTTGCTGTCTTTTTGGCATGTAGACATTAGCCCCTCACCTGTGACAAAAAGATGAGTTTGATAAGTTGCTACTAGGATACTGATAAATTCCTTGGTGGCTGATCCTCAGGGAACACTGTTCAGTGTACCAAGATGGGGAGGGTGTGTCAAGGGCTATTTCTACTTTGTCCTATATACTAACCACTTATGCATGCTGGTTGCATTGAATGCTTCAGTTTGAGAAGAGAGGACATCCATCTTTTAGCATCTAAATTGAGAAAAGAGTCATTCTTGGACATGATTACAGCAGTGAACCAAAAATAAAAGAAATTGTCTATTTCTGTAAACTCTCAGGGAAGCAAAAAGCCCCCAAACTTGACAGATGTCTGGTCTGTTCCTCCTAATTGAAAGAAAAGAGGAGCTTTGGGGCTGTGGAGGTGCTTGAAACTAAAAGAAGGAAACTTCATAGCCAGAGGCCTGAGAAACCCATGTAGATAATGTCTGATTGCTTCTTAACACACTTTAGAAAATTAAAAAAAGCCCGTTGGAGTTTTGGATATTTCACTCATAGAATGATAAGAAGAATCACTTAATTATTTCCATGAAAAAAGAGAATGTTCTTCCGGTAGTGTTTAAATTCTCTGAATCCTCTCTCTGAGTTCCTTAGAGTTACCTTGCGGCAGATCACAAAGACTTTTTCATGATTATTGAGCATTGTATGCGATGGGTCACCTTTAAAAGATTGTGTTATCAGCCTCCCCTAATTTAAATACCTAGTTCAAAAATGAGCATCTGAAATGAACAGACATTTTTCATATGAAGAAGTAAAGGCAGCTAAGAAACATATGAAGAAATGTTCAATGTCACTGGTTCTTAGAGAGATGCAGATGAAAACAATACTGAGATTCCAGTTCAATCTGCCAAGAATGGCTGCTTTTGCAAAATCAACCAATGACAAATGCTGGCAGGCTGTGGGGAGAAAGGAACCTTACTCTGTTGTTGGTGGGGCTATAGACTGGTTCAACCACTGTGGAGATCAGTGTGGAGAATCCTCAAAAACTTAGGGGCCTCATTTGACCCAGCTATTCCCCTGCCAGGTATATACATGAAAGATTTAAAAGCATCACATCACATGTTTATAGCAGTTCAACATGTTTATAGCAGCTGTTTGTGATAGCTAAATCCTAGAAACAACCCAAAAGGGGAAACTGGATAAACTGAGTGGTTTTTTAAAAAAATTTACTTATTTTTATAAAGTGGAGTATTACTCTGCCATAAAGAATGATAAATTTGAGTCACTTATATTCAAATGTATGTACCTTGAGGATATACTGATAAGTGAAATAAATAGGATGTAGATGTTTAAATACCATACCTTTTTTCTAGTATGAAAAACTGAAGGTGTAAATTAATGCAAAAACATATGATAGGTATTGTGAATAGAAAGAAAATGTGCAAAAAATAAAAGGGAAAGGGCAGGTAGGGAAAAGTAAAGAAGGGAAAGAAAAATATTGATAGCATCAAAAAAGGAAATAAAGCTTATGTAGACAGTGGGTGAAGTTGTAGGGAGGGGAGAGGAAAGGGGAAAAATAAGAATCAAGATGTGCCATGCACAGGAACAAAGTATTTATTTTTTATTTTTTCAGGTACCAAATTCTTAATGTTGAATGTGATCATAGTGTATGTATAAAAATGTATTAGTAAAGTCAATTAAAAAAGATCATATTAATCAGCATGGGTTCATGTACAGATAAATCAGAATTCATATGTTGGAACTTCAAAGGTGACATATTTCTATAAAGGCATGAATGAGTGTCTGCAGCTAAGACAGACATACTCATTTTACTAAACAAGTGGGCTTTCTTCATTAACAGTTTCCATCTTTTGGTCTTTCTTCACTAACAGTTTTCCATGGGTTAAGTTAATCGTACATTTTCCACTCATGGCGTATCATCATTATTATCCAAGCAAGATGTTTCTCTTCCTTTTTAAAAAAATTCTTTGTATACATCCTCTTTCTTATTTTTGTCACTGTAGACACTCATTTTAGTATGCTTTCATTAAGTGTACACTGTGTTTTCTTGCATAAAGTTTTAAGTTCTGCAAATGACTTTGGATTATAAATCTCATTGTGCAACTCGATTACTTTTCACTTGCTCTTTCATTTGGTGGCTGCATTCATATTACTTCTAACTGCTTCTCAGTCTACTGTGGTTTTCATCTGCATTTGATTCTTCATTGCCCCCAATTTCCATTATTACAAACTGAGCAGTAATAACCACCTTTGTACCTGTTCACTTATACACTTTCTTCCTAATTTCCTTGGGGTATATAGTGGGCAACAGAATTTTGGATCAAAAGGCAAACTCATGCTTAACAAGATATTGTCAGATTGTTTCAGATGAGCTTTACAAATCTACACTCTCACTTTGACATTATATATCTAAATTTAAATTCTTACTTTTGGATTACTTGTGGTATTTAGGATTTCTTGGACATGTTTTTGTGCTTTTTTTTGCTTTTATTTCCCATAATTTGATATTTATATGCTTGCTCATTTTCTATTCTGTCTCTTGATTTTTGCTTTTTATTTACCTATATTTGTAAAAGTACTTTGTTAATTTAAAAAGTTTATATTGTCTCAATTTCCCATATACATACAAATATATATATATATATATATATATATATAAGCAAGAACAGATTAAGGTATATTTTCCAGCTTCCCTTCCAGCCAAAGGTTACAAGATGATCCAGTACTAGGAAGGTAAATAGAAGCAAACACTATTGCTTTCTGAAAAAGAGAATCAATGTTAGTGGTTGATCTTCATTTTCAATCTGTGGAACATTGTTTATCTGTCATAAGTATAGTTTTATTTTTGCTTTTTGATACACGTCTTTTTCTTTATTGCAGAGATTGGAAGCCTGCGACAATCATTCACAGAATTTCTGCCATTAGCATTTCAGTGTGGAGATGGCACTCAGGCTTTGGAAGGCAGAAGACAAGCAAAGCCATTTTATTGATGTTTAACCACAGCAGGCCAATCCACAGCAGATATTCTTGCAATGGTGGCTGGTCTTTTTGTTTACACTCACCTGTCTTTGATACTGAGAAACAAAATCATGCTCTTTTATCTCTTGTGGTCCCTAAAGATTCCTAAACCCCTAACTTGACAGCAAACTCAGAATTAGTAGTGACCCACCACAACTTTATCTAGACTTTTCTTTCAAAGTATTCAATTCCTTATACTAAGATTTTCTTTCTATTAAAAATATCTAGGAAAAAACTGCATGGTACTTGTAAAGTAACAGACCTGAAGATCAGTAGAGTAGATTAGAAGACCTAGAAGCAACTCCAGACACTCAAAGGAGCCAGAAACCTTCAGCGGAGGAAAGATAGCCTCTTTAAAAAATACTCAAAGCGAAATAGGGTAAAGGGGTAAAAATAATGAGATTATAACAAAAAAGAAAGGAAACAAATTTTATGTATAAAGGAGGGTGGTAGGGTGTGTGGGACTATGGGGAAAAATGAGAATTAAGTTGTATCTTATACTGATATAAATTCCCATTGTGGAGTGCAATCATGATGTGTACATGTAATGTAAATAAAGATTTCAATTAAAAAATGATGCTGGAAAAAATGGGCTTTAATCTGCCAAAGACTAAAGCTAGACCTATTTCTTTCACCATGTACCAAGCTAAAATCAAAGTGGATTAGGGACCTAAATATTAAAACATAAACACTAAACCTGCTGCAAAACAGGTTAGGTAAAACTCTTGAAGATATTGGCTTAGGGAAAGACTTCATAAACACAACTTTTATAGCATGAGCATTGGCAGAAAAAATCAACAAATGGGATCACATCATATTGAGAGGCTTTTGCACAGTGAAGGAAACCACCAGCACAGTGAAAAGACAAGCAACAATATGGGAAAGAATCTTTATCAGTTGTTTCTCGGACAAAGGACTATTATCTAGAATATATAAGGAGCTTAAAAAATCAGCCCACCCAAATTTAAAGACCAAGTTCAAAAATGGGCATCTGAAATGAAAAGATACTTTTCAAAGGAAGAAGTAAAAGCAACCAAAATGTATATGAAGAAATACTCAACATCATTGGTCATTCAGAAGATGCAGATGAAAACAGCACTGAGATTTCATTTCACTCCACAAAGAATGGCTGCTACCTCAGAATTAGCCAGCAGCAAAGGCTGGTGAGACTGTCGAGAAAAAGGAACACTTCTCCACTGTTGGTGAGAACGAAGACTTGTATAACCCTGTGGGAATAAGTTTGGAGATTCCTCAAAAAACTAGGATTAGAGGTCTTATTTGACCTAGTCATTCCTCTGCTAGGTATATACACTTTAATATCACAGTGACATATGTGCATCCATGTTTGTAGCAGCTCAGTTTGTGATAGCTAAAGCTTGGAAACAACCAAAAGGTCCATCAATTGGAGACTGGTTAAAGAAGATGTGGTTCGTTTGTAGAACGGGGTATTATTCTGCCATTAAAAATGCTAAGATTGAGTCATTCATACCCAAATGGATGTACCTTAACGACATTCTCATAAGTGAAATAAATAGGTTACAGATGTGTAAATGTCATATCTTTTCTCTGGTATGAGAAAATGAAAATACAAGTGATTTCTAGTATATATAGTAGATATTGTGAAATAGAAAATATATAAAAGGAAATAGGATGTAGTAGTAAGTAACGAGGTAAAAAAGAATGTGATAGTAATAAAAAAGGAAACAAAGCTTATGTATATAAAGGGTGGGAGGGTTGTAGAGTGGTTGGGGTAATGGGAAAAAAGTGAGCATCAGGTCATGTTACATCATATACTGGTACAAATTTTCAATGTTGAATGTGAAAATGATGTGTATATATATATATATAATGTAGCAATAAAAATTTCAATTAAAAAAATAAAATACCTAGAGAAATTTCTATTTTCCTAATAATTCTAGACTGATAAAAATAGAAGATGTGATGATAGATCTTGCAACCCCTGTCCCACGGTCAACCAGGAAGGGTTGTAGAGTGTTGATATTGCCAAGGCAGAAGAACAGTGGATTCTCTGATCATTTCACTGCACCCTACACAAGCTATAGACTGCGTTGCATTTTCTATTATGTTATAAAAATGAAACTGTATTTACATCAGCTGTATTAGTCAGGTTTCCTGATATCTGTACTCAAAGCATATCTAGTTTTTATGTTGTTTCTTATCATCTATAAAATGGGCTACAGCAAAGTTTAGCATCTGTGGTTTGCATAGTGGGTTTGTCATACATTAACCACTTAAATGGTGGTTATTTGTGATATTGTGTGATTGATATTGAATCATTTAAATAACCTTGAAATTAAAATGTCAGGTGTATCTCTTCCTGTGAATGACATTTCCAATATAGGAACAATTTATGTGAGTAGGATGCATATTTCCAAATTTAAGCCTGAATCTTTTATTAAATGAGTTAATGCCTCATGATAATATCTTCATTGCACTGACAAATAAAATTAATCAGTGTGGTATGTAGAGATTCATGTGTGAAATGCGAACTGGATTTTGAAAACTTAAGGAAGAGATCACACTTGCGATAGCCCTATGCAATCTAAAGACAAATAAACTTTAATGTGATGGGTATGACTTTCTCTCTTAATGGACTGTTCTATAAATATTTCTCATTTTATGATAACTTATTTTAAATAGGGTGACCATTTATAAATGCTCTGCTGGTGAAAAAAAGAAAAGAAAATGTTGATTCTATCTCCTCAACAGAGGATAAGCAGGAGGTCATTATATCCCTTACTGTTTTCTGAAATCAACACTGTAATCAGTGCTTTGGATGGGAAAATCTATTTTCTTCACCCAGCAGTTTTACATACTTAGTGTCTTTACTATGGAAAGGTATTTGGCTTGTCCAACTTCTCTAGCTGTGTTCATAAATCAAGATAATCATTATCGGCAGAACAAACAAGATGAAAATATTGTGATAAAATGTGAGTTGTGAAAGAATATGTTCAAAGGTACACTGCTAATGAAAAACATGAAACTATTTTTTTTTCCTAAAGTGATTTATTTGCTCATGCAGAATCTTTCCAAATTTGTTTCACTTGAGGAATACTTGAGGACTACAAAGATATATTCACATTTTTGGCTTGGAACCTTTAAAACTACCTATATTTTCAAATCCAGCTTTATCTGGTTTGAGATCTATAGAAATAAAATGCTCTCATTAAGTGTCAGCCCTGGAACTTTGTAATTATCTTCACATTGTTGTTATACTCTATAATTTCTTGAAGAAATTGAGACTTTTGTAAGGTATTTTAAATTTCTGCTAATAGCAATATAAATGTGTGTAAATGGCTCTCTTTTTTATTCTTAACACACTGAACAGTATTCTGGTCTCGGTGGACTGACAGCAAATTGACAAACCACAGCAAAATTGCTCCTACACTGAACCTGGGAGATAAAAAGGCTGAGTGACAGGTGGGACTAATCAGTTCATAGGTAAAAATCAAGATTGGATTTGATGAGGGGATTTCTTGGTCCATGGTGGATTCAATCCTCTTTTCAATATACTGAAAAGCCATTTTTTTTTGCCAAGTTTGATTTTCATTATTCCCTAACCCTAGGTCTGTCAGTTTTCTGCAAAGAGACGTCTCACCATTGGATTTCTGTAATTTTAGAGCTAACCAAATAACCTGAGGGGAAGATTCAGAGTTAACAAAAGGGTGGGGAGAAAATTAAATGACAGGTCCCTTGTGAAATGTATTTTGAAAACCTGTTATTAGTTACATCAATGCTTATAATATTAGAAAAGTGAAAAATAAAAGCCACACAATGTGATGACACTGAGACCATTGTGCTCAATTGATTATAGATTTATTTCTTTGCTCCTGATCAGCTTGCCTTATCACCAACAAGGCACAGTTGTGCTCATCTCCATATGCAAATTAATTTTCTCACACCACCAAAAATCATTACATCTCTGCTCATTTTCTTTATTCTCTAGGTCAGAAATTCTAAACAAAAGATGTTTTCTGCTCACTGGATGACCTTTTCCTGAATCACACAATGAATCCTTTCTCAGTTTGGGTAAGGGATTCTGATAAGGTTAAACCTGTTCTGAAAAAAAAAAAAAAAAGGTAGTCCTATACTATCCTGGTGCTTTTTTTCTTTAATCCCTCATCTCTCCTTCTGTTAATGTCACAGCCATTTCCTGGGTCCCTTTCAGGAGCTGCCCTGGAACTTTAGCCCAGAGATCTCATAGCTGGATGGGCAAGTGAAAGAAGGTGCCTTACATCAGCTTTGTAGGCCTGAAAAACGGAGAATATATGTCTTGGTGGATTCAGAGAAGAAAAATTTCTCATTGCTAAGACAAAATACCCAACAGTCACCAGTTCAGGGAGGAAAGTTTTATTTGGCTCACAGTTTGTAAAGATTTCAGTCCATAACTGTCTGGCTTCCAGGCAGGGTATAGTGGTCAACAGGCATTGCCGGGAAGAAACAGTTCATCACTGGCAGAAGGTAGCAAAGTAGATATGCTTCCAAAGTGAGCACCAGAAGGTAGCAAAGTAAGCAAAGGGTGAACATAGCTCTTTCTACCCCTTATATCTTACTCAGGCTACTTAGGGTGGGTAGCACTAGTCCTAGTGCCCTTGGCATAGACTCATGTATATTCCTTTATGCATGCTTATTGCTAACAGTTTGACAAAGTCCTAACAGTTTTAGTATCACTGAAAATTTCAAGTCCAAAGTCTCTTTTGAGATTTAAGTCAAAGTCTTAGCTGAAGGCCCCTGTGCAAATGAAAAGAGTTAAAAACTTCCAATATTACATGACGAAAAATAGACATTTCTATTCTAAAAGTTACAAATGGACAGGACAGCTAGGAATGGAAATAATGCAAATGAAAATGCAACAAGGTATATACTAAATCCCATAGTCCTTCTTCAAATAACCCTGACAATCTCTGGCAAGTTGTGAACTCCAAAGGGCTTGAATGGCTCTGCCCTTAGGTTACTGCTAGTGGTTGTAGCTCCCACAGCTTCTCTCTTAGGCCAGCTCTGCTCCTTCCTTGCAGTTTTTCTCAGATAATACCTGTTTCTGACTTCTTCAAATTTCTGGGGCCTCCACTGTACCTTTGGCTTCACACTCACAGCTTCACACACTACCCTCTCAGGGGCACACTGCCTGGTCTCCCAGTTCTTCTGAAATATGGGTGGAAGCCTTTCTGATGAGAACTCTTGCATTCTGCATGTACCTTAAACCAACACATGTGGATGATGTCAGTGTTTGGTGCCAGGTGAAGCAGCAGCTGGGATTCCTTCTCCTAGCTGTAGGAGTTGAGTGTCTGTTAAGCAAATCCAGAGAAACAACCTCTCTGCGCTACTGCCATTCTGGAGTATGGTGTTTGGTGGTTGTCTTCTCAAAGCACATTCTTTCCCCTTTGCATCTCTGAGAATGCAGAGGCTGGAGTCCTGTGGAATCTTGCAATATCTTTGGTCAGTTTTTCTGTTTCTCCTTCTGAAATACTTGGATTTTTCTTTCTAGTGATCTATTTTGCCTCTGCTCCATCTTTATAAGCTGCACCTTTATTGGAGCTTCCTTTTTGACCAAACTCACTACATTTCTAATCATTCTGCTGGGCCCTTTCCTTTTGATTCTCAGTGTAAATGAGCCAAAAGCCCCCAACAGCCACCATGCCACTTTCTAAACACTGCAATTTCTTCTGCCAGGTTAATTTGTTTAGATTTGGGCTCAGGAAAAGTCTCTGTTCACATGCAAAATGCCAATAAACTTTCTGCCAAGCCATAAAACACACTGTCTGGAGTCTAGTAGCCAATGCAGTCCTCCTTCTCAACTAAACCCCCTGAGCCTGGTCTTTACCAGCAGCATTTCTATCAGCATTTTGGTCTTTTGAGCTCTGATCAGAACCTCACATTAAGTATAGCTTAAGTAAACTTCCCAGAACTGCTTTTTCAGCCACCATCTCTGAACCTTTCCAAACTCTTCCCACAAGTCCGTCCCAAAAGCTCCTGAACTACGCAGTCAGGTATAGTCATGACAGCAACCCCACTCCTGATATCAAATTCTGTTAGTTAACTTTTCTTGTTGATGAGAAAACCCACCCAATACTCTAAGTTAAAGGCAGAAAGTTTTAGTTAGCTCCTAGTTTGCAGTGGTTTCAGTTCATAGTCAGCTGGCTACAGGGAAGGGTGGCACAGCAGAAGCACTGCAGAGGAGAAACAGTTCATAGTGCGTAGAAAGTAGCAAAGCAAGCAAGGAATGACTGTAGTTATTCTATCCCTTCTATCTAATCCAGGATATATAGAGTGGAAGTGCTCACACTCGTAATCCTAGTGTCCTTGACTGTAGCATCACACTATGAATCTTTCCCAGCATCACACACTCTACATTCAGCTCTCTCTGAGAAAAGCCCCACCTATGGTTGTTTGAGGGTTTGGGAGAACAACTAGACACAAGTCATAACAGATGATATACTGGCATCATGACACGAAGTACTGAAGTTTGGAACTGTAAGGGATTTAATTGCCTTTGATCACATAATTAATTAAAATCAAATTAAAACTTTTGTTTAAGAGTCAGCTAGTTTTAAATTACTTAAGACAGACACAGCTGCCCCTGCCCCACCCTAATCTTGCTCCTGAGTAGTGCTCACCTTCAACTCTTCTAGCTGCATCATCTACTAGCATTTGCATTCATATTTCAAATTAATGATTCCATTCTTATTTTATTCATTCAACAAGTACTTGTGAGGAAGCCTAGGTACAGGCTTCTGGAAGTAGATAAAATAGAAATCACTGTGACTATGGAACTGACATCCTCACTGGGGTAGAAGCACAATGAACAAAGTGAATACATAAAATATGTAACATACAGTAGTGTTTTGATAAAAAAAGCAGATAAGGGATGAGGAACATTGGCGTGAGGGGCATAATTTTTAATGGAATGGAAAAGAATATAAAATAAGCCTATGATGTTTGAATGAGAAAAAAACCAAAAATCTCTTACTTAGATAGAAGCATGTAAGGATACATTTCAGGAGCAAAAGTATCCAGAAAGCCACAGACTAAAGTGGAGGGAGCAGGAGTTGGCAGGGGACTGTGCCCCCAGAGAGGATTCAGGTGTGTGAGGTTGAACTATGCAGGACCTTTATCTTGTCAAAATCTCCAGCTTTCACTCAGTCAAATGGGAGCATTTGGCAAGATTCAGCAAAGGGAATGACAAGATTCCAAGAGAGAACTTGAACTTAGAAAGTGCCTTCCTGATTCTACCATGAGAACAGGTGGAAAGGAGTCAAGGCTGAAAGGAACTGTGCAGGATGCTAATAGAATCCACTCAAGAGATGATCACAGAAAGGGTCAGGTATGGTGGAACTTATAACATTTTTTATGTAAGAGTAGAGGTGGGTAAAAGTTTAGTAAAAGTAAACTTGATAGGAAAAAGCAAGAATTTAGATTGGACATAGTAGTTCATTTGAAATGTCTCATGAAGAACGCGAATTCACATTTGCGTTCATAATAATCATTATAATAATAATAATCATAATAATCATTATGCCCATCATAATCTATCTTACTTTCACAGTGCATTATCAGTATCTTAACAGTTATCGTTGTCTTCCTTTTACACTTAGCAATGCCCTAGTTTGGATGTTTTGTTGTGGTCACTTTGCTGATGGAGCTGTGGCTGATGAGGCCAGTGAAGCTGAAGACTATGGAGTCCAGGGAGACCTGCACTGGCTGCAGAACTTGAGAGGGGGTCCAGCCAGCTCAGAGACATTGTAACCGGGCTATAGCATCAGTGGAGAAACAGACAAGGTAGAGGTGCAGACACAGTATCAAATGTCCCTCTTGGTGTTTGGATTCAGCTCATGGAGGGCGAGAGTGGGCTTTGTGTTTTGAGAGTACTAGGTCCTAGGGCCTGATTAGAAAATTGCTTCTGTTTGGACTCTGACTTCCCAGTGTAGAAGATAAAGAGAGGGCATGTGTATCTCTCAGCTTACCTCTTTATTACACTTCTTCTTTGCTTTATTATTGTTATGTCAAATTTTTTGTTTAAATCTACAATTTTTTCTTTCTTTGTTTTTGATGGTAAAAGTTCTCTGGTGATCAAAGTAGTATCTTAGAAGTATACCTTTTGTCTTATTGATAGAACAGTTATTAATTGTTTTCCTGGAGTTAAAAATTACTTTGGTCTTATTTCTTATATATGTTTACTCCTTCAACATCTCTATTATATTCTCATCAATCGAAGTTTGCTACTTAAACATCCTTCACATTTTCTACTGGAGAGTTCACTCCTAGAGTTTTTCAGTATTTTTTATAGCTTGCAGAGATTTGTGAGATAGAAGCATATTCATCATGTTTAAAAGTTAATTATAGGAGCCAGGAATTAGCTCAGTGGTTCTAGTGCCTACCTGGCAAATTCAAGATCCTGAGTTAAATTCTTAGTACTCACCCCCCAAAAAGCTAATTGTATTTGATGTAAAATGTTTGCACAAAAGAGAAAGAACAAAGAAATCATATTTTATCTACATATATGCAGATAAAAATTGCATTGTGAATTACTAACCAAATTTATGTCTCTGTATCTCATAAGTTTCAATATTCACTTTACAACAAAAATAAGCCAGTTAACTCTAAAGGTAACTTTGAAATCATTGAAAAACAAAATAAATTACTAATGGGGAAAAAAAACACCCTTTTGGTCTTGGAAGTGTTCAGTAATTCAGCAACCTTGATAAGCTCTTTTAGAATTCATTCTCCTGGGTCAGGGGCTCGACCTTTCTCTGCTGTGCCTCTGACTTCCACTTTGAGGAAGGATTAGGTGGAGAACAAGTTCTATGAACAGTCTGTGCTCTCCCCCCGGAGCACAGTGGGGTGTTGGAACGCAGATGTTCTGGCCCCTTTGTACTCAGTGAATGGAGTGGTTTGCAGGACTTTTGTGAATCAGGCCGACTGGAGCTGCAGGCACCTTTCAGGACACCACTGTGAGGCACAGGCTGGCCCAGTCTGCCTGGATCTCTCCCAGGTCCCTCACGTATTGCCATTGCTAACTACTCTTACGCAGGTATTTCTCCTTTGGGTCTCGATCACCTCCTGAATGACATGAATGACATGGATGGTGATAAGTGTGCCTAACACGAGGCTGTGTGATGAGGCAATGAATTAATACATGCCAAATATGTGAAGTACTGTCTGGCTGATGCTAACGATTCATCCCACGTTAGCTACTATTCTTATTTTGTTGTCTTTATCCTCTCTTAAGTGTTAAAATTTTGTTAATTGTTCTATGTGTATAATGTCTTTGACAATAAATCTGGCTCAATCCTTCCCCCAGATCCAGGGATCACTCTGATGAATTTGATGCATTTGTTTTAGATTATAAATAATTGTATATTATGTAACAAATATAAAATATACCACATATAATAAATCTGACAAAAATATATTTATATTTTTGTATATATTTAGATGTATAGGTAAAAAACAAAAGCTGATATATAATCAGTTGATTTTTCTCAATGCTCCTGAGGGGAAAAATAATTTCCTAAAACATTAGAAGTGATATTTTTCTTCTCTTCTCTTCTCTTCTCTTCTCTTCTCTTCTCTTCTCTTCTCTTCTCTTCCCTTCTCTTCTCTTTTTTTGAGACAAGGCCTTGATTTGTAGTTCAGGCTGATCCTGAACTCACTTTGTAGCCCAGGCTATCCTTGAACTGACAGCAGTCATCCTGTCTCTGCTTTTTGAGTGCTGAGATTACAGGTGTGAGCCCCCAGGCCTGCCTAGAAGTGGATATATATTTTTCCCTGAGAATAGCTCTAAGTATTTTTCAAAGAATGAAAAATAATAGGCACAAAAATGATTTTTCCTAGGTTACTCATCTAAATGATTTTCTGATGTATGTAGGCTTTTTTTTTTTACACAAAATGGTAGCATACTATATATACTTCTTCTAAATTGTGTTTTTACTCAACAATTTATTTCTGATATTTACTCATGTTGATTTGTATAGGTTTAAATCATTACTGTAAAGTTCTGAGTAACATCTCAGCAAATAAATATGCCAGATTTGATGTATTGGCAAGTACTCTATATTCTTTAGTTGTTATTCAAGAAGTTTACTGAAGGGTGTTGAGTCATGAGAGAGAAAGGCTACTCCCCGAAACTGGGGTTTCCACCCCTTTCAGCAAGTTCCTTATTTTTGGCTGGCTCAGTGCGCCCTGTCCTTTGCCAGAGCAGAGACACTTGGACAAGCATCCTCAACTTCTGTCTCCTGCTAGCTAATTTACAAAATTGGCAGGAGGTCCAAGGTATTCATCTCTCACAAATGCCAAGGGGTATCCTGGTGGTTGGCCTCTTGAGAATCCTGCAGAAGGCCGGTGTAGTCCTAAGAGGACATAGGGAGGATTGCTGATGAGAATCCCTCCTGCTTTCACTATCTTTTCAGTAGAATCGAGCTAGTCTGAGATCAGACCTTAAGATATTGTTCAGGGCATGTTTTGAACAAGTGAACTTAATCATAAAATATAAACAACAGTCATCTGAATAGTCAGAGTGGTTGTGAGCAATAAGCTAATTAAATAGATTGTAAAACACTTTTTATTTGCAAAATGTTCCTGTTGGAGAGACAGAGGCTTAGAGAGGCTGGTGATGGGTCAGCGCCAGAGCTCTTCTCAGGAAAACAGACTTCATCTCACAACTCATGATGCTATGAAATTTCTAATTTGAGGATTTGTGAAAAGATGCACAATCTGTTGCTTCACACAGGACACGGCTGGATGCGATGGGGCCCATCTGCTCATTGGGGAGCGACTTGAGTGTGCCTTCTCTTGAGTATTTTAACTGCAGGTGTAGGTGTTTAGAAAAGGCAGTTACTAAAATTAAGCGTATCGAGACATGATATGTAAACTTGGAAGTTCAAGCTGCAAGATTGGACCAAGCTGCGCATTCATTCCACTTAGGGATGTCTCCAGAAATTTCCAGTGAGCTCAAGCATATAAGACAGCAATCCAGGCCCACCTCATGCCAGGAACAAAGGGTGCAGTGGGGCTGCCAGGCCTGGAGCTCTGTGCTCTTGGTGGAATGCAAGTCTCCTTTAGG
This sequence comes from Petromus typicus, assembly GCA_004026965.1. NCBI lineage: Eukaryota > Metazoa > Chordata > Mammalia > Rodentia > Petromuridae > Petromus > Petromus typicus. The sequence goes on from PVIR01002707.1 coordinate 30,112, forward strand.
TTTCTGCGCTCAGTCTTGACATTTGGTTTATGGATTTCTGAGAGGCTGTGCACCGTGAAGAAGCACTTTTGTGCACACCAGTTTGAAGTCTCCCAGGAAACATCCAGTAACTATGGAAGGGAATAAAACAAAGGTTGACACTCTTGGGGGATATATATATATATATCTGCACAGAGTACAGTATACTGCAGGTTTGCTGACAGAAACTTGGCCCTGAGAGAGTAGTGGATCCTTCAATTTAGTTCCAAAGGGGGGGGTCTTATAAAATGGTCAAGAACTTGACTTTATCCAAATTATCTGGTTCTGAAACTAATAACAAGGATGTCAGGTACATTCCTGATGCTGATAGTATCAGGGTCCCGGTTATAAAGCTCCAGGTAGTTTTGTTTACAGTATACTGGGAAATTGTGGAGAAAACCAACCAGGGTTATTAGGGGCCATGATAATGGTGACTACTCAAGACAGCTGCAGATAGGGCTCAGTCACTGCCTGGTTGTGTAAATAAAGTTTTATTGCAACAAGGGCATATCTGTTTGTAGACATAAAGTTGGTGATTGCCACTGAGACAAGTGATTATAAGTCCTAAAATATTGATGATCTAACCCTACTCAAAAAGTCTGCTAATCTCTAGCTTGTATCACTAGATTCCAAGTTTTCCTTTGCTCCTCATCCATTTTTTCTTCTGTCCTTTCTTCCTACTCACCTCTTTATTTTTCCTTCCTTTCTCAGCATTTGAGTCCTTTCTTGAAACAACATACCACACTGAAGCCTTGTGCTGAATAGATACAAGCAGTTCTCCTTGATTTAAGACATTTGGATATGGAGATGGTTTCCATTTACAACATTTTGAGAATCATGAGAATCACTAGTCTAAATTAGCTTCAGAACTCAAATTATAATAATGTCTTCAAATGTCTTGGCTCTTGAGAGCTTCTTACCACCATCACCATCAGCAAAACAGTCCATTGATTAAATGTGTACCGATTACTTCTCTGTGCACATTTTCCTTCAAGAAATCCCTTTCTGTGTCTTCCTTCCTTTGACTTTCTGTTAGCCAGGTGTCCAAGCCACCCTGCACATGTCTCTGACATTCCTGGTGGCCCTGGGACTGTCCAAGACCCTGGCAACCACCTTGTGACACCTCCTTGACCTTGCCCTTTTGCATGGTCAAAAACAGTTCAAGGCTTTGCTGAATCTTCTCTACATGAGAAGCTTGCTTATGGTGTCCTCCCCTATTTTCTACTCAATGATGGCTCACTAATGCCATACATTCAGTCTGTTGATTTGATAGACACTGTTAATTTTTTTCTAATGACTGAATGAATTTATTCTGCTTACATTTATCTCTTTTTTTTTTGAGACAGGGTCTTGGTTTGTAGTTCAGGCTGGCCCTGAGCTCAGCCTCCAACTCACATCACAGCAATCCTCCTACCTCTGCCTCCTGAGTGCTGGGATTACAGGCGCGAGCCACCATGCCTGGCACTGTGGTACGTGGGGCTAACTGCTGCTGGGGTGAGTCTCCACACCCAGGATTGTTATGTGGTTACCAGGGAGTCGAACCCGGGCCCTTGCGCTTACAAGACAGGCACTGGAACCGCTGAGCTATATCCCTGGCCCTTACATTTATCTTTTAATCGGAGCTTTCTGGAGATGGAGTAGGAAGAACTAGAGTGGAAGGGACCTAGGCAATTTAAGAGATATTTAGAGTAAAGGAAACTTCTGGATCTTGCTCACATTGTGCTTCCAATGCTCCCATCATCTTCATCTTCTCAGTGTCCATCTCTTGTGCTGGTTGGAAGGGTGACAGCCTTACCTGTGGTGCTGTGCTTGTTCTGTTGCAAGCTGTGTCAGGTGGGCATGGACATTAGTAGTTTTGTGCCTCAGATTCCTCATCTGTCCTTTGCACCTATTGAGAGAACAGGTCGAATAACATCTGTTAGAAACCCAAGCACATGTTAGGATCTCAGTAAATATTCTGTATGTGTCCACTGTGCCGCGCCCCCAGGTTTCTTCTGCTTAAGATTTTGAGATCTTCAACTCAGTTTTATGCAAAATTTGTTTATTAATTTAGAAGATAATTGTTCCATTTTGTGTTCTATGATAAATTAGCTAGAAGAGACAATAATGACAAAGGAGACCGTACTTTTTAAAAGATTATCTTTATTGGTACATTATGAATACACATCATAATTGCATTCAACATTAAGAGTTTATACCAGAATATTACATGACTTGATTCTCATTTTTCCCTCTCCCCCCACACCCCCCCCATACACACAGTCTTTGTTTTCTTTTTTCTTTATTAGAGGACCGTACTTTTAAGGGACATCAGAAAGATATGTTTCCTAAACAGAAGGAGAAGTTAAGTGGCTTATTTAGAGTCTCCAGGTATCTAGATCATGGCAGATCTAAAAGTAGAAACAGTACCTCTATAGTCCCTAGTTTTTCCCAAGTGCAAAAGCAAATGATCAACACTTCTTCCCTGGGACTCTTTCCTATGGAGAAAGAGAAATAAAGTAGGATCTAAACTTGCACTTGGCACAACATTTGCTCAGAATACCTCTCAGAGTGGGAAGGTGGTATATTTTATCCTATTGTGATCAGGGAATTGGTCAAGCTCTCAAATCGACTCAATGAAGCAAGAAAATAGGTCATTTTGCCTTCACTATCATTGAGTGGCCGCTTTTAAAGTCCATTCTGTAACTAGCAGCGGAACCTGGCTTCACTGCATTTATTATGGGATGAAAACTGAGCCTCTGCCTGTCAGTGGCATAACTCCGGGGAGTCACCCCACCACTTGAACTTTAAATAGGCCTCTTATGCTGTATTCATTTCTCCATGCAAAGCCCTCGTTCCTTGTTGCTGGTTTGTCTGGCAACAAAGTGGCCAGGCGCAGCTGCCTCCTGCGCCGTAGCATTTAGGGTAATAACCTAGCAGGCTGCAGGTCTGTCTTTCTAACCCCACCCCATCCTGATCCCCATGCAACTGTTTGAGTCTCTCCTCAGCCCAGCTGCCCCACCCTCCCTTTCAAAAATTACTTTCAGTAATTACTACAGCTCAAGGATGATGTCCAATCTACAACAGCTAATGAGAACCAGTCCTTCAATCTAAACTGTAATCAGCTTATAACAAGCTCTCTTTTCCTGGGCTTCATTACTGTGACACAATCTATTTTTCATACCTCCAAATGATAAGGCAGAGTTGGGGAAAAAGAATCACTCTCGATCACCAAGCTTGCATGAAAGGGAGATGGGTTTAAGCATGCAGAATTGATTTATTTGCATTCTGCTATTGCTTTGGTGACTGCATTTTTGAGAGAAGTTAATATCATATTTTTGATTTGGCCCTAAGAACAGCAGGGCCTGACAATCAAGCATGCTTATTATAGCCAGGAAGCAGGAAAAAAATGGAGCCCGGCATAACTCAAGTGCATCATGATTTATTTGGACATGTGCAGACTTGGGGCAGTAAGTATTTTAAATTCTGCTAGAGAACCTGATGATGCTGTCTTTAGCTGTGTGTTTGTTCTCCTTGAAATTTGTGTGATTGTTACCTGTAACCCCAACTACCTATCTTCTTTCCTTTTTATGTGCCTGTATAAACCCTTCATATTTTTTTTAAAGAAAGAACACGGTAGATATCAACTGCAAGGGATCTGCACTAGAATTTTAGGAAATCTGCTTGGCTAATATTATACAAGCTGTTGATAAACACCCAGGCTATTTTAATCTCCTTTCCAAGTTTAGCCTCCTGGATTAATGTGCAAACTGTCATTGTTTTTATTTTTCTGGCCTGGTGTGATTAAAGTTCGGTCTGTTAGAAGGCCTGCATTCTTCTGGGGTGATTTTCTGGGCATCAAGGCTACAGCAGAGCATGCCTATTAATCCCACCCTAATGATTAAAGCATCCAAGAGGCTGCAACATTTGATGGGTTAATACTGGTAGCTGAGTCCTTGGATCGGATCCAACTCAGTCATCACTTTGAATGAGGCAGTTTGATGGGCTTCAGCAAGGCCAGCTCTGCTGTCACTGTCCATTTTAGACTCAAAATACAAGGAGAAAAATAAAAGCCAGCCTCAGACAGCTAGACAGCTCCTAGAAATATATATGTCAATAACTTAAAGAGATAAAATGCAGATTGGGTTATCTTTGTTATACAAATGTTAATGGGAAGCAAAGCCTCACAAAGAGACCCCTGCTTTATTCCACTCACTTCCTTGCTAATGCCAGAAAACAGAACTGGGGACTTAGCATCCGAGGAATTAAAATCATGAGCCAGTTTTTAAAAGCTGTTTTTCCCTGCTGTGTCTAAAAATATGTAAAAGATGAAGCTAAATTAGAAAATCTTTCATCCCAATCTCTTCATTTGTAGAAAAAAAATGCACACAACTCATGGAAAGTGGGAAGCTCACAGATTTACTTATTAGACACAATAACCAGTACTCTGGTGTCTCAGCTCACATGGAATCTTCATCAGGCAATTAAGGAAGGTGGCTCTCAGCTGCCTTTCCACCTTCAAGAGTGCTGGGATCGGACTTGCTTTTAAAATAGCGTGGCTGTCGGAGGACTCAGATTGAGCATCTGTACTTGAGGCGAGTCCATAAATTAACTTCTAGTATTTACGACATTCTGAAGGAATGAAACTCTCATTGGAATTCATGGTTCGTCTGTTTCAGGAATGTTATATAACTATGCCTGTTTTACAGAAGGAATTTTCTACCTCTTACATGTGCAGGAAGACATTTCTCTTTCCACAGCCAGACATTACATTATCATCCTTTCTTTCCCTGTGACATTGAAGATGGCCATCTGAAAATGTGTCAAGTGGAATGTCTTTATACCTTGATGTCAGGGGGCCAAATTCAGTCTCCTCTGACTGTTCAATCAGGGCTTTCTCATTTGAGGGTAAGGTTGGAGGCAACTTAAGTCAGTTGATAGCATATCTGGATTTATACATTATGGAATAATTTTCTCAAAGAGCATTGATTTCCAATACTCATAGTCTCTACCATGCTTTATGTATCTGTCAGTGAGCGTCATGGTTCTGAATCATACAGCAAGTGGAAGTACCAGTTTCCTGGTCTGCCTATCACTTTTTGCTAAAGATGAAAATGAAAGCAGTGAGATGTTCCAGAAATAACTTATCATCCCACATAGTGACTTTGATCCTGGCTAACATATACCTAATATAGTATTAATTTTTATTCGTGTGTGTGTGTGTGTGTGTGTGTGTGTTTGAGATAGGGTCTCACTTTATAGTTCAGGATAGCCCTGAGCTCAGCCTCAAACACACTTCACAGCAATCCACCTATAATTTTTATTTTTAATAACATTTCCTGACTTCTTCTATATACTGAATTAGTACAGGGAGTATGGAGAATATTCAGAATGATGGTGTACAATCAGAATATCATCTTCTCATTGAGAATCTTTAAGAAAATTTTACTGTGAGCATTAACAGCAAAGGGAAAATAATAATAAAAAATCTGGTCTTGAGGGTATTTAGCAATAATTTTCAGATTGTATTTTTGTAAATTATCTGTACATTGGGGGTATTAGTGGTGCCACTGAATTTATCCATGATTAAGAATTTGAAGACACTTGCATTGCTTGATAATCAGTTTACGTTGTAATTTAAAGCTTCTCAAAACAAACCAAAGAAGAATTAAATGAATTTGAAACCAACTGCCTGGAATACAGATTCTTAAGCATGGACAGACATATGAGCTATCCTGTCAAGAAGGTTAGAATATGATAGAAAAAAAAGAGGTCATTGATATCAGAGTTCACATGTATTCCAAATAATGTACTTATAAAACTGTTTAAGAAATTATACTAATTCATTTCAAAGAGTTTTAAGTGACACAAATTTAAAAGTTACCTACAATTATACTGATTAGAAATCTTTTTGTTTCCACGGTGTGTTGAGGGCTATGTAGAGATAAAACAAAAGGAAAGATAAAAAGTCTGAAAGGGCTGTGGAGATGCAGCTCAGTGGGTGCTTGACACACTCAAGGCCCAGGATTCAACTGTGTAATAAAAATAAAGAAGATTGGTGCTTCATATGATTGGAGTTTAGACTTAGTCTTGTTTTGTGCTCACAGCTTTTCCCATTGTTCCCATTTTTATTTCTTTCCCAGATCCTCAAAATTTGAATGTTTAATTATGTAACAATTTGTATCCTCTTTCCCTTTAAAATAATAGTCCATGCTTTCTTGTTTTTACAGAAATTTATTCAAAAAATTTTGTTGTACAAAGCAATATGAGTTCTTAAACAATTTCATGAAATCATTTTTAGGACTGTTCTCCTCATTAAGTGTATCTAATAAAATAACTATTTTAAATGAAATAAGTAGAAATATCTTCTTCCACTCTCATTTAGTAGTTTTATATGAATATTAAGTTCAATAGCAATGTAGCACAATGGAATTATATTTGTGAAAAATATATTTGATAACCATTATAGTTATACACAGGTTTTAGTTAGCTAACTCATGTTATCTTGATGGAATTTAAAAATGATTCTTTGCAGGTTTAGTAATTTAACACCTAAAACTCAGTTAAACACTTTTTCTCAAAGTATATTTGATCACTTTGCAAAAATCAGATTTCAGCCCACACTCAAACTGTGCAGTGACCTATCAAAGATCTTGGAAAGGAAAGAGTGAAATGAGAGCTGCATTACTGCATAGCTTAAATCTCTAATTGGGGCAGTAAATTCATATAGGCAACTGGAGTGACAATGGACCACTATTATAATCCCAACAGGAACACAGGGCTCATCTCATCCTTTGGCTCCCCAGTTCCCAACACCAGAGCTGGAATGAGATCAAAGTCAAGGGGATGGGGGGCAGTGCAAAGCAACCAAATAATGAAGGAATAACAAGTCCCCAACAACATGGGTTGGTGTCTTAGAATTCTGCTTCAGGACAAGGAAGCCTGAAGGACTCACTGGTAACGGGACTGGTATTAACAATGCTACATGTTTCCTATCACTCCATAATGGTTAGAGGCAATCTTGGAAGAGCTCATGCAGGTACTGGTTTCTAAGCTGAGAAATGGAGAACAGCAAAATATGAATATTTAAAGATAGAGCGAGCACATTCTAGATAGAATAAACAATCCATAATGAAGAACAAGATGTGAGGCTCTTCAAAAGACAATGTGAAGAAACCATATCAAGCTGTGCAATTGACCAATGTAGCAAGAACTTAACAATAACAACTTACTACAACAAAACAATACAAAGGAATATCTATGATATTTTTTACATTCTAAATTTCCAATTTGTACCTACAGCCTGTACCCAAGTTTTGTCACTACATATCACAAAATTAATAAACATAGCAATTTTATGATAAAAATATGAAATTATTAGGCATTTTAAGAACTTTAAAGGAAACTTGGGGTCCTTCTAGGTAAAGGACCTGCCAGGGCTCATGTGCACTTGAAGCCAGCTCTGCCCTTAGAAAGTCCTGATCCTCATGGATGGAAGGCTGGAAATGGTGAAAGGTTGAGAATGTGAGTTCTAGGTCAGGCTTGTTTCCATTTAAACTTGCTCTGGCTTGTTCATTTCCTGCCTCCTTTTCAACCTGACTACTTCCCACGGAGCAGTAATGACACACTGCCACAGTTCTCGGTGATAACAAGCAAGCAGCCCCATGTGGACAGATAACCAGTGTCTACAACTGAAGAGAGTTAACTCTCCTGGGATAATCATAAAATAATTCTGCATACATTTGAGTTCCGTAATTCAGAAAAATTCAAAGGGAAAAACCTCAGAGGGAAGTAGCCATTAAAGAGATAATCACTATAATTACCACTGTGGTCATTTCTGTGAATGGAGAATCCAGAGTATTCAAATTTCCTTCCTTTTGTATAGGGTGTTGATTCTGGATGGAACTCACCAGACAGTTTTAGATGGTTTTAGCTTATAGGTTGAAGTCATAAAAGAATATGCCTCTGCAGCTTTACACTTAAACTTTGTCAAAGTAAGTGATACACAGAAAACCAACACAGTATTTATTTGGAGTTTTAAATAAACTTTCAAATCAGTATTTCAAGGAATCCTTTTTCTTTCTTTTTTCTCTACAGTATTCTTGTCTACTGTCTGACTCGGGGGAGGAGAAGTTGGGTAAGTCTTTAGACCACAATGGGGTCCATTCCTTCCTGTTATTATTTCAGGGATATTTGTGGAAGGGCTGTTTTCTCCCATCTCTGTTGAGCTTTATGTTGTTCAATAGTGGAAATAACTTGAATTTCATAATGTGTGCCAAGATGTACAATGCAAAAATTAAAAACGAAGAGATGTATACTGTCATCCCCGTCCTTGAGATCAAGGAAGGATGAAAGAAGTAAGCTTGCATGTCCTGGATGCACAGAAAGGCCCCTGAGACGGTGGTGGTGCTGGGACCCAAGACAGTGATTAGCAAATGTTTTATCAGGTGCCAAAGAGTAGATTCTAGCCTTTGTGAGCCGTAAAGTTTCTGATACAACTGCTCAACTCTGTTGGTCTAGTATCAAAACAGCCACCGAAACAGGTAAGTAAGCACAAGTGGCTGTTACACTAAAACTTTATCTTTGGACACTTGAGTTTCATTTAATTTTCACATGTTATAAAATGCTGTTCTCTTGGTCCTTTACAATCATTTAAAAATACAAAAATCTATTTTTAGCTCTCAGGTTAAACAAAAACAGACCTTGGACTAGAATTTGTTCATTTTTTCCCCATAGAGGAAAACATTTCTGATTGTAATTTAGCTTAAAATTGGTTTGGTTACCAGGCCAGTGTGTCACCAAGCATTAGAATTGCTTGGGGGAGTGTGACAATGCACAATCTTATGCCTTAGAAGTCAATGTTTTACAAGTACTCCAGATGAACTGTATGGGTAATCAAATTTTGAAACTATATTTTCAGTTCTAAAGAATGAAATAACACTATACCACAACCACCAGAAAACATAGAGCTATACATTTATATTTGCATACTGCCAATGCACATGTACTACATGCATATATGAATATATACAGAAGTTGATGTGTTGGTGCATGCCTGTATACACATTGTTTTGTGGACAGCTTTTTACTATAGTGATGCTATAGTAAATGCTCAAATGCTCACTTGAGACTAACAGCTGTTTCCATACCATGCACGTGTTCCAACATAGAACGGAGTAGAAATTATCATATGACAGTCTCTGTTGAAGTTGAAGGCGGGCAAGCACTCATTTCTCCAAGACTATAATCTCATTACTATGTGTTGATGAAGTCCTTCATCATATCAAAGAAGCACCATCTTTTAAAGATGCTTGCTTTCAATAAAAAGGTTTAAAGTATGCATACAAAGAAAAGTGCCTTAAAGTATGTAAATGAATAAAAACATTCAAATATTATTCATAGAAATGCTATTTTATAATGGACTTTATAGTGTTCTGCTTTATTTGAAATGATTTTCAGATGAAAGATAAAACCATTTAATTTCCTACTTTTCTTATTTTCCATCCGTTCATTTTTGGCATGCTGTCTTAGCTCCTTTAATCTGTATAGTTGAGCTGTATATTTCTCTCTTCCTTCCCATTTAGGGAGATGTTCCCAAACACACTAATAGTTCCTGCTGGTAATGTTGTTCATTAGGAACATTTCCAACAAGAGGGGTGAGTGCTGTAGCAAACATCACTTCATTTCCAGCATGGCGAATAATCTGTCAAGACAACACCCCAGCCAATTGTCTAATTGTGTATCAGGTTTAGGTGACATGACAAAGAGGCTTAGGCAGAGTTATCCATCTTCTTTCCCCTAAGAACAGCAGAGTCTTCAATAAAGACATCTGTTTAGTCTCTATTTCCTAAGGCATATAGAACTGGCCTTCTTACCTTTCAATTAGTAATGGATGAACTTTAAAAAGGCAAGGTTTTCATTTTCCCTTTTGCTGTTGCTGGCAGAGTTTAAATACTTGGAGAGTTTAATGGATTCCATTCCCTCCTCTTCTCTGTTCTGTTTTGTTCATACCCTCAGGATGATGCTTACTAGAAGTTCTTTGGTTTCTTTTTCTTATTTGCATGCATTTAATTATTTTTGAAATGTTGGCTGGGGAGAAAGTATAAAAAAGTCTCTTTGGAGAGAGAATTTTCTGTTCTCTTTCTCTCTCCCTCTCTCCTTCCTTTGCCTTCTTCCTTCCTTATTTTTAAAAATCATGGTCATGTTTTAGAGCTGTTGAACAAATGCATTTGAAATACAATTTCACCCATCATGATTTGCAAAACAATCCTTCAAATGGTCTCCAATATTTACTTTAAAAATGTGCCTAAGATTAAAGAGAGTTGTCTTGCATTAATACTATTTTTATTTTAAAGATTTAGTAAAATTTTAAAACTTTATTCTTTTGTCAGAGTTCCTAATGTGACCTTGTTTGAACTGAAAGATGAGATTTTCAATTTTGCCTTTATTTTGTGTAAACACATCTGGAGTCTCTACTGCTTGGTGCAAAATGTGGCTGAAGTACATGTTTTGGGATTTCTTGTCTAATGTATATTTGCTGTCCTACTTTCTCTTCATGTAAAATGAGAGGAAGCTTTATTTTTCACTTTAACTCCACTCTGATCTTTATGACTTCTTACACTATTCCCTCACTCATCCATCCATCCATCCAGCCCTTCAATATATATTACAAAGTACTTACTCTATACTTTATATTTTGTTAGATCTGGAGAAATAATCGTGGGAGGGGAACATAACCTCTACTTCAGAGAATTTATACTCTGACAGGAAGTAAAATATTATTTTGAGGAAATCCCCAAAATATTGATATTTCTTGCAGAACATGTGTATGGTTCCATGACAACTTTTACTATATCAAGTTGACCTAGTTAGTGCAGAAAAAGAATCCTTTCTTGAGAAACTGATGACAGTGTAGGGAAATAGAGGATGAAGCAGATGAAAGAGTGTTACCCAGGAAAAGAAAGGATAGAAGAGTAGACCTGGACAGGATACAACTCTTCCCAAAGAAAATTTCATATTAAATGAAAAAATACTCCAATCTCCTATCATGCATGGATAGGACTTTATATCACATATCACTTCTAATTTCTGTGTTGTCCATAGATCATAAAGAGCTAATGAGAAAAGCTTTGTCATTGTGAGCACATTCCTCATCTTCTGTAAGTAGCAATCAATAAATGTTTATAGGTGATGATAACTATGCCATAACTTGGTTATGAACCTAATCACTAATAAAATTGAACAGAGGGAGGTGACTGGGTTGACATAGTACATTAGCAACAAAACCCTAATGATTTGAAAAATTGATGACTTAAGTAGTGAGTGACTGAACTTGTGTGATAGAAGTTGACCTGCACTGGACATTGACAGAGGGAATGTTCAAAAATTACACACAAAATGTATGAATGTGTTTGATTCCGAAGGTGTCATGTAACATAGAAAACTTTATTACACTATGCTGAAGTTTTCAAGATGATGTGTTTAGGAATGTGGCTCCAAGAGGTTCAAGTATGTACTGTCATTTCTTTTCAATATTTTCTTTTCCTTTTCGTTTTTTACAAATGATGTGTGAGTTGCATGTATATTCTGTGCTTTTGTGGTGGGAAGGTCAGACCCATGAATTTCTGAGGCTGGGTGAAGACAATATGAGGAAAAAAACTCTGAGGACTGATCATCTTGGGAAAAGTCTGCTTTTTTGTAAAACCTTAGTAAGGACACTTATATTTCTACTCCTGTAGAGACTTTCATATGTGGATTATCTAGAGGGATACTTGGCTGATTTTGTTCTTTTTAAGTTGAATTTAGGGGTTGGGGATTTAGCCAGTGAAGCTGCCCCTACCTGGAGAACACAAGGTCCTGAATGTAATCCCCAGTATCAGAAAAAAACCAAGGAAACAAAACTAAACAAAACAACCTCCATGGAAAAACAAAAAGAAATTGATTTCATTTTGATTGACATAATATTTATTATATTTCTGAAGTATAATATGGTATTTTTATATGTGGTTATATTTTGTAATGATTAACTCAGGGCAATTAGCATGTAAACTATTATCAACCACCTTTATATCACCTTAAAACTGTCTATTTGCAGTTGAGCAATGCATTATTATTAATTATATTTACCTTGTTGTGCCATAGAATTTCAGAATATCATTTCTATCGAACTGTAATATCCTGATGTTGGTCAGCCTCTCTGATCTGAAAATGGGAACATTATCATAGGCGTGACAGAAAAACACAAGGCAATGGCTGATCATAGGCTGTTAGGAGCAACTATATATCAACTCACTGGAAAACTCAGGAGAATAAGATACACTTCCAGACAGATATAAATGACCAAAACTGAGTAATAAAGAAATGGAAAACTTGAACAGGACAATAATGAAGAATGAGGCTGAATTGGTAATCAAAATTTCCCACCAAAAATAATCTTGGAACCTGATGTCTTTAGTGTTGATTTTTGCCAAACATTTAAAGAACTAAGATCACTTCTTTGGGAACTTCCTACAAAACTGAAAATGAGATAAACTTACCAAAATCATTCTTTCAGACTAGCATTACCTTGGTATCAAGAACAAATAAAGATACAACAGACAGAGAAAGCTTTATGCAGCATCCATTATCATCATGGAAGTGAAAATCCTTAAAACTACTAGGAAAGTGAATTCAACAGCATATTAGAGGTCATTAAGCAAGAATAATAAATGAAAATCATGCAAGTAAGAAAGGATGAAGTCAAACTGTCCATGTTTGAGTGTTATTATTCTTAAATAGGTAGGTGAAATTTGATCCTTAAATTGAATTTCACATGATGTCTCTACACCTTCTGTTGTTCTGGCCGTGGATAATTTAGTGTGTGATATTCTAAAGTTTGCAGGGTGAGTTTTCCTTTTTTAGTGACCACCAGAAATGGGAAGGATAAGGATTAATGAGAATTGTAACCCAAGTTTCAGAGAAGGCAAATGACAGCACCCCAGGTTTTCAGTTTTGCAAATTTAGCTTTTACCCCCGATGGAGATGGTGTGGATTGAATAGTGAAAAAGAAATGTTTATTGGTTTGATGCTGTCCTTAGCAATACAACATTTCCAACACTTATTTCTCAGTAGAGATCCACAGAGAGCATATAATTCTCTTTTATACTGAAAAGACTTTTAATGCTCATCAAATCCAGGGACTCCTTCAACAAATTTTTCTTCTGCAAGTCTGATGAAAATCTTCTATTTTAAGAAAATAGTACATCCCCATAGTCTTTCACATGCATTTTTTCTCTTTAAGTTTTATACTGTTTGTAAAACTAGTCTTCACACATCAGATAAAGAAAGAGCCTTTGTACAGCCCACTGGATGATGTCCATTTTACACATAGGAAGATGGAGGCCCCTACAGCCCAAACTACCTGCACATATATTTATGTTAGACTTTGGCTTAACATTCAAATATAGTCCCTTCTGCTTAAATGTCTTTTCATGATATCTGGCTTGTAGGTTTATTTTTTATTGTTCTTCTTTTCAAGGAAAAAAGCCTTTTTGTCTCTCAGCATTTTAAATCCTAGGAAGGCATCATACAAGAAGGTCCAGAGATTTGCTTTTCTGCTTTCTGTATCCCATTTTATCTTATTTTATTTTTTTTCTAAAAATCTTTTTTCCAGCCAATCTTTTCTCTCTTGTGTCCAGCGTTTGCTGGGGACCTGACACTCGCTGCCTGTTGACCCTTCTCCATTTAGTATTTTGCACTGTCGACTCTTCCTGCTGAGCCAGGGAGCCCAGACGCGCCTGGGAGGGAACACATGTGAATAATTGTCCTTTGTTCTCCTCTTGGCTCCTGGATCCGGCCATGTGTTCTAGGCAGGACTTCCAATTAGAACGCCTGAAAGAAAAGAGCAGATTGGAGATGCTATGTCTTCCTCTGCTGCCAGCAGGTCTGGGGGTGGCATAATGTGCTGCCCAGAAACTCACTGGGAAAGACTTGTCTCCCCAAAACGAAAATGTGGCATGTCAGCTTGCAGGTAGAGAATGGGAGAAAGGGAAAGTGTGGCAGATCTGGACAGGATTCTGCAGACCCAGATTCATCAACTTCTTTAAGTTCTTATATCAAAGTTAATATGCCCTAAAACTAAGTGTAACAGTGTCTTATAATTGATGCACACATTTAATTTCTATGTCTGTATTGGGAAATCAGTAATTTTAGCCTTATTTTACCTTCAGAATACTCACCAAAAGTACTTCATGTACTATAGTACATATATTAAGCGTGTACTATACTGTATATGTGTCTGTAATGTAAAGGCTTGAAGTTTATGCTCACTGTTTAATCTCCAGTGTCAGAATGGAACTTAGGACTTACAATTTGTCAGGGTGGTATTTAAAATATATAACTACCTATTCAGCTTTGGCAGACATCAAAAAGAAATCTGTAAAGGGTTAGTGTGCTGCTGTGAATGCCATGACTGGTAAGCACTCAATCCACACAGGTTAGGAGACTTAATAAGAGATTCTCTTTCCTTCAAAGTGATGCATATACAGTATTGAGGTGATGCCTGAGAATTCATCTACATAAATTTGTCTTGGATAATTTTTGTCATATAAAACATGTTTAGAAATACCTCTATGTATATGACAGGTGATCAGCTTGTTTAATAATTGAAGAAATGCAAATTAAGCTACACACATTTTTTGTTGTCTCTCTGAATCCAGAGAGACCAGAACAAAAAGTAAGTTTCCTTGTATTGATACCTATCTATCTATTTATCTAATTGGTAAATACCATGGGTCCCATTTAATAAAGAATTCTTAGCAGTGGATGGTTCACAATCTCCAAGCCTGCTTGGGATAAATAGTGATCAGCTATCAATGAAGGCCTGCAAGCTTCAAAATGTCTCCACTATGTGGAGATTAATTACCCTGCAATAAAGGCTAAGCTACTGCAATTGCTTCCCTCCCAACATGAAAACAAAGTATCAAAGGCCACCACCTCATCAAATATGTCTGCACTGAGAAGCTAACCATGTTACTACAGCTAAGGAGACCTTTACTATTATTGGTGAACAGTTGTTTTTTCCTGTTGCTGAGGACATTTGTTGTGAACTTTTGGGAGAGGGTGCAGTTCAAAAGGTGGCACCTGCTTCTCTTTGGGCTAGCATTGTATCGAGGTGAACTGATGGAATAGCAGAAAATCCTGAGATACAATCATCAGAGGGAACTAATGAGTCACCATGGAGCATAATCCAGGCTGACAAGTCTACAGAACTTGAATATAAGGCAGCAATGTTAGCTTTTTGTGGGTATTTTTCAGGAGAATATATATGCAGATATGTTACTGGCACACTCTTGTTGGCAGCGAATTCTACAGCTGTGGAACAAGTTTTTGAGTGATTACCTATCAGGAAAGTTCAACTGATAATCTTGTGTTGGTGTGACATGGACAGAGTAGCTGCCATAACTAGATGGCTTATTGGTGCAACTATTTAAGTTAAAGACCTCATTTCTGATTATGGGACTAGGCACTATATTATCCATAGAGAAATGTTTGTAACAAGTGTTGATGAGTCTCTGGAGAGAAAAGAACCCCTCTCCACTGTTGGTGGGAGTGTAGACTGTGGAAATCAGTGTGGACATTCCTCAAAACACTAGGATTAGAGGTCTCATTTGACCCTGCAACTTCCCTGCTGGGTATATTCATGAAAGATTTAAAAATATCATACCACAGTGACATATGTGCACCTATGTTTATAGCAGCACAGTTTGTACCAGCTAATTTTTGGAGGCAGTCTGAATGTCCATCAGCGGGTGACAATAAAGAAGATGTGTGTGTGTGTGTGTGTGTGTGTGTGTTAATAAAAATGGAGTACTACTCCACCATAAAGAATGATATACTTGAGGCATTTTTAGCTACATGGATAAACGTTGAGGCCATATTCTTAGGTGAAATAAATGGGACATACATATAAATACTGAATAATTTCTCTGGAGTGAGAAACTGAAGGTGTAAGTGAGAACCATAATGTATAATAGATATTTTGAAACAAGAAGAAAATGTTCAAAGGAGCAAGGGAGCTTGAAAGAGGGAAAGGAAGAAAGGGAAAGAAAAAATATGAAAAAAGAAGGAAAACTGTAAACAAAGTCTTTGTAAATGAAGAGGGGTGAAGAGTTTGAGGGGAGGGTGGGAATAAGGGGTAAAAATAGAAATCAAGATATGTCATGTACATGTACTAGATCCCAATGATGAATGTCTTCATAACATGTACCAATAAATTTAAAATAATAACAAAAACAAAGGTAAAACTTGAATGTAACATTTTTGCCAGATGCTATTACAAATATCAACTATATTAAAATAAATGCCCTTAATTCACATTTATTTGCACATCTCTGCAAGGAGGTACATGTCAAATATGGGTGATTGTCTAATGCACAAAAGGGAGATGGGTTTCTAAAGGCTGATCACTGGCTACACTTTTCATCTGTGAGGCCTTCCAGAAATTTACTTTCAAAAGACCACTGGCAGCACATTTCACTGACATAAAATGGATGGTAGAACTTGCTTACTTGTGTAGCATATTCGGTCTCATGATCTGAATCTGTTGCTTCACAGGAGGATGACAACTGTACAGAGCTATGTGAAAAGGCTGCATTCAGAGTCTGAGTCCAACATGGCGGTGATAAGTAAGCACTGGGATTTTTGGCATCTTTCAAGCATCAGCAGAGATTTTGAAAGAGATTTACCCAGGGACTTTCAGTTTCTTATCTTGTGCATGATCATATAGCTTAGAAACTCTTTTAAATAAGCTTGAGTATTACTTCTCAGTCTCAAAAGTGCCCTGAATTTGGAAGCATGGTTTTCTGCAGTAACAACCCAAAATAGACTACGGAGTCTACGGGACACAGCAACATATGTTGTGTCTCTCATCACCTCCAGAAAGGCCTTCTAGTTACAGGAGAACAAGCTCAGGCTTCTCAATGATTTCCACAATATGCTGAATGGTATAATTATTTCATTACACATTACAATGTAATAATAGAAATAACATACATGATAAACATAATGAATTTGAGTCATTTGGAAACCACTGCTCCAATTCCTGTGCTCCATGGAAACATTTTTTCCATAAAACCAATCCCTGGTGCCAGAAAGGTTGTAATCTCTGCCTCTGAGCATTTGTAAGAGGCTCATCTCTGATTGAGAGCAACAGTGTAACCTTTGACCTGGAGAGATCTTCACTTCCTTTCTCTTTTCTGTGTGACTGGACATGCTAGTTTACTAAGGAATGATTTTTATTCATGGAATAAGGTAACTACCACCTGCCTCTCTCTCTCTCTCTCTCTCTCTCTCTCTCTCTCTCTCTCACACACACACACACACACACACACACACACATATACATACACATAAAAACATGCACAGCTGCATGATGGGCTATGCTCTGTTTCCTACCCTCACAACTAAGAAAAGCAGGTGATGAAAATATATTATCATTTTTTTTATCATTGGGAGCTCTTTTTTCATCCATGTTCTTGCCTCCTGTGAAACTAGATGATAATTTAGAGTGTTGAGGACTAATGAACTTGCACTCTGGAGAGAAGAGCTCATCTCCACGAATTGTCCTGTGATTATGAACTTGAAGTTATAATAACAAAAGGGTTTTTAGGGGGATTGTCTTGTGGCTATTTACCTCTTGGTGGAATGAGATTGTTTTTCACTGGTGGCCACAGAGCAGAGTTTGAGCCCAAGCAAAATTCTAAGCCCTTACTCTTTTTCATTTATATCTGATTATACTACACAGATTAATTAAAATATAAAAGAACAAATATCTAAGTATAAACTATGACTATGAACTTTATGCTCCTGTCAGAAAAATTTTCTTCTTATGATTTGTATTTTTGGCTTCTGGAAAAATGGTACCATTCCACTATGGGTAAAAATATCAGTCATAGAATCACAAATGTTTTGGGGCTGTACTTTTATAAATGAGCTAAGATTTAAGTGTTTCTTTATACACATGAACTAGTTTGAGAAAGTATGATTGAAGCCCAGAAACTGTAGTTTATTTTACAAAAGATTGGTATATGCAGGCTTAAGTCTCAACATTACTAGAAAGTATTTAGGACTTACACTTAATCACTAAATCTTTTCAAATCATCTTTCTTCAACCTTGGTGTTCCTGGCTTTACCACAAAATCCCAACACGTGTTCCATTTCCACTTGGTCTAGTTCTACAATAAGTAAAGTAATTTCCAATGGGTGTTCCCTTTGGCAATGCCAATTCTTTTCTCTAAGGAGGTGTCCTTAAGAAAGAACATGGATAGGAAATCAGAAATATTGGATTCAGGGCTCAACTCTGCTACTTGCCGGCTTTGAAGCCACTGGTGAGCCATCTATCTTTTAAATTTGAATCTTTCATCATCATAAACATCCTCATGTGATTTCTCATCTCATAATACACAATATAGGTGTATTATATATAATACCTGCATCAGAGCATTACTGTAGAAAATAATCTAGATGACATATCAAAACTGTACGGTAGAGCCAGCTTTATGTAATTTAAACCCTGATTATAGTTTGGTAAAGATTGGCCATTTGCATAGATTGCATCATTAACTCATCAATGATGTAGCTAATTGAATTAGTGTAGAGAGAAAGTCATATAATTGCGTCCTCAAAGCATTACTCAGAATTGGGCAACTCAGTCTCTAGGTGAAATAGATTTCACTTTTTCAGTTTCTTCATTTGAAAACACTTAAATCTTTTCATCAGAAGATAGGGAGGCTTTTCCAGCCCTGAACACAATGACGATAAAGACTATTTTTTTTTTTAAGTTACTGTTTAAGTCATTTTCAACTCAGATTTTCTTCACAGCTCTAATTCTCATCATTTGATCCCTGCTGCAGTGGAAAGAATCTTCTGCCGAGATCTGTTATGCTGGCATAATAAGTTCCAAAGACATTTGATAACACATAAATAGAAAATGAAAACAAAAGGTCGTGGTGTCCTCTGGGAAGCTGGTGAATGGCATGGTGCCAAACAGTTTTTAATCACAGGCCAATCTGTAGGCCCAGAAGGGCTTGGTTGTCCCGCACTCACTGGGAAACTGGTACCTCCGTTTCCTAAACGGCACCTCTTCTACCAATTAGGGTTTCATGTATAACACCAAACGGGCACATTGGCTTCCCCAGCTCTGGAGTGAGATTGTGCTTTGGTCCTGCAAAGACTTTTGCATTATAACACAAGCCCACTTTGTGGTCATGGATTTTTCCTGTTGCTACAGCATAAAGGGGGAAAGCTGCAAACCAGACCAGAGAAATATGTCCAGGATATGCTCTTATAGGTCAGTGGGAACTCAGAACAAGTGGTCCGTGTGAACTCACTGGTAAAACTGTAGGATTAGGATAGGTGATTGAACCTTTGTAGGAAATAAGGTGTTAGATAGTGCGGTGGAAATGTATCGAGCATTTTGTAGGCATCAGGAACTCTGCTATATTTTACAGGCAAAACTTAATTTTATCCTTTTTAAAGAAGATACTGTTCTCCTCATTCTCATCAACAGATGATGGAGCAGAGAGAGGTGAAATAGTTTCCTTCCAGCTGTTCTCATCCAGGGACTCTCCTCCAACTGCAGACATAAAGCTAAGGACAAATCTGTGTTAAGAGTCAGGGCATGTCACGAGGTACACAGTTCCATCCCCACGTCTGTACATGTGTATGGCCAGAACATGTTAACATCATCCCCCTCCCCCTGCACCAATATTCTAGATTTCAGTCAGCACCTAGCTTCCAAGGTTTCTCTTTCATAGGAAAGAAACAATTATAATTGTTGTAAGATTATCGCATGCTGAGAAGGGACACTGATAAGGGATAATTGTTTAGTTTGGTTTTGAGGACTGTGGATATGGTTCAGTGGAATAGCATTAGCCCAGTATGTATGATGTTTTGGGTTTAATTTCCAGCCCTGCAAAAGAGACAAACAAGTAAAATATAAATGAATATATAAATCATACAGGATTCTCCTAGTAGAAATGTTCATTTCATGATCTTTGGTACCACTTCAGACTTTAATATATACTGAAAAACACTGGTCATAGTACACTTGGATAATCCAACCAGTGTTTGTGTGTGTGTGTGTGTGTGTGTGTGTGTGTGTGTGTGTGTGTGTGTATGCATGGGAGGAGAAAAGTGAGGAGAAAGTCTGGGTGAAAACATGTGCCATAGACAGGAGGTTTGTTCTTTATTTTTTTTTTTTAATTTTTATTTATTTTTTTGAGACAGGGTCTTGTTTTGTAGTTCAGGCTGGCCCTGAGCTCAGCCTCAAACTCACATCACAGCAATCCACTCTGCCTCCCGAGTGCTGGGATTACAGGCATGGGCCACCATGCCCAGCACTGTGGTATGTGGTACTGGTTGCTACTGGGGTGAGTCTCTATGTCCAGTATGGTATGTGGTTACTAGGGGAGCGAACCTGGGTCCTTGCACTTGCAAGACAGGCACTGGAACCACTGAGCTAACTCCCTAGCCTGGACAGGTTTCTTAAGGGGAGAATACACTTGGAAAAAACCACAAGGACCAAATATAATAAATAGATTTCCAAGAATGTCTCAGAAGTTTCCCAGCTACATTCAGATTGCTATTTATTGCAGGAAAGTGGGGCAGCCATGCATTATGTTCAGCACGTCTCCGTAGAGGAGAGACAGGATGACAGTAAAGCTTAATCGCAGTGGTGATGTTGTGCCACGGAAAATGATGTCTGTGCAGCTCGATGCAGATAGGCTCTCATGAGATTTCATCTTCAACCCAGCACTAGCTGAACCATCAGTGCAGGGGAAAATTGCATGTGTTGAACATGGAGTATATTTTAACTCTATGAAGAACTGTTTCCAATTTGACTTAAAAGTAAAAGCTAATCTGTTTTGCCTTGGTAGGAATTGGGATTGTGCTTTGAAACCAAAACTCACCCGACCAGAAGCTGTTCATTGCTAGTGCTGTTGGACATGTTCAACGAAGCTCATCCTTTGGTTTTTCAGGAACTCCACTATTATGAAATGCATTACCTGTAACCGCACCATGCAGCAGCTCTGGGTAAGACCCGGGGCCAAAAAGAGGCTGCAGCAAAATGGAAGAAGTTTTCTTCTGATCTCCTCTCTGAGAGGCTGTGATAGAAGGATGAAGTTCACGTCTAACCTGGGCAACTTAGCAAGACCTTGATTCAAAATTTTAAAAAAGGGCCAGGAATGCAGCTCAGCACTGTAGCACTGGGTCACTCATCACCACTGTACTTCAAAGTGATTAAGCAAGCAAATTATAAAACTTATCTATAAAATTAGGACAGATATATAAAAGTCAAATGTGCAGTTTTCAAGGAGTGGACATTGCCACATGAAAACACAAACTTAGTTAAACGTTGGCATTATGGACATTATTGTCTCAGATTTATCTTCATTTTAAATACTGCTAATTATACAATATACTATTATTTTAAAATGGCTGTAGTACCCTCCTGTTTCACTACACGTTCTCCGATGAAAGACACACTCTACATTTTCTACTCAGGAGAAAAACCATTGAGTCACACTCCCTTATGAGACAGCAGAAGAAGTGAACTTAACAGTGCAGACTTCTCGGCTAGGGACATGCATGCAACGGCAAAGTGGAATCGGAGCTCATGTGTTCCTTCCTATGCACTACACTGACTTCCTGTTGTTTCTCACCCAGAACAATTCCTTTTTCTTAATTTATTCACAGTTAGTTGGCAATTATTCTGATGACTCAAAATAAGTGAAATAACAGGAAATCAATTAGATGTATCCAGTCTGAATCACTGGATTTTTTTATGACTGCTATCTTATTTGGAGAAACATATTTTAGCAGGTGTGATTAAATAAATGATATTGAGAAGGAGAGATTGTTCATTATGGCTGCATGTGCCATTATAAGTGTCTCTAAAGGAAGACTCAGAGGGGAATCCTGCACATGTGGAGGAAGTGACCTAATAGGGAGGCTGAGATGCCATTGTGGAAGGTGCCAGCCAAGCGGTACTGAGCTGTGGAAAAGTACCAAAGCTGGCAGAGGGAACAGGTATGTGCAGTTCTCTTCACACCTTGCACTCAGCTTCCAGTCTTCAAAATGTAAAGAAAGACTTTCCATTACTTTCACCTACCCAGCGTGAGGAAATTTGTTCAGGCAGCTGGAAACAAATCCAGCTCTGGAATGCATTTATTTTCCTTGTCTTGAACTTACTTCTAAACTTAGACCGAACTTCTGGCTCAAGGCTTCATTCTCCTGCCTTCAGCATGTGTCCTAGTTCAGCCAATCATTCACCCATTTCTCACTATGCTGGGTTTTAACTTTCTCCTCACCCCCAATTTTGGATTAGTCACTAAATCCTGGTGACATCTTCTCAAAAACAATTATTGCATTATCTGCCACTTTGCATTGCCAGCCCTGCTAGTCTGGGCTGGCTTTTTATCAGCCACATCTTTTTATAGGTCCCTGAAGTGTTCTGTACTCTCTCTTTCTGATTTGATGTTTGTTCTACTCACTGAATCATCCCTTGGGGGGATAAGAATCAAGATATGTCAAGTACAGGTATAAATTCTCAATGAAGAATGTGAGCATAAGTTCCACCTCACTTGTACCAATAAACTCAATAAATAACAACAACAACAAAGTTGATGGAAATTCTTGAGCTCAAAAATACAGAATTCAGTCTAATGTTAGCACATCAGTAGAGGAGCAGATCATAGTATGTGTCAGTGTGTTCCCTTTGGATTCTATCACTTACTGTGAATTTCCGGAAGGTCACTTCCTTCTGCCTCATTTCTGCCTCTGCAAATGTAAAATGCTGGTGTCATTTTCCTTGTAAAAGGTACACAGCAGGAAGAGAGAATTAATACCCATGAAACACTCAGCTGAGGATCTTGGCCATGCAAAAAATGAGTGCGAAGATGTGTCTTGTCAAAATCAACAATTAAAATCTTGGAAAGAAACAAGAGCATGTTTACTGTTTGGGACATTCAGATTCATTCTATTCTAGGCATCCTTACTGTTAGAACTTCACCTCTTTCAGTTTTTATCAGGCAGGGTTTTTCAGGGCAATAGAAACAGTAGGGTATATGTACTTGTATGTATGTATATATAGAGAGAATTGGATATAGCTATGGGTATATACATGTAAAGATATTTACTGTAAAGTATTAGATTGGACAACTGTAGAGGCAGGGAAATCCTGGGGCAATCTAATTTATTCAGTGTATCAAATTAGATGTTAGTATTAGCCAAAAACACCCTTGTAGAAACAACCAGGATAATGTTTGATCGAATCCCTCGGCACTGTTGGCCCAGTCAATTTGATACATACAATTAAGCAATATGCTTTCCTGCCAATTGTGTGGCCAGCCAGCAAATTCAGTTTCTTAAACAAAATTTGATCACTGTAGTATTTCTGCCTTGGCTTGATCTTTATATTTGCTCTGACCTAGATAAAGCCCTCTTTATTCTTCACACTGAATACAAAAACCATTTTCTCCTGTACTTGGGCAATTCAGTCGCTTCTTTTCCCACAATTGAACTAGTCTATCCCTCTACTACCTGACAGCACTCAATCAGGGAACTGATCATGTTGTATCCAAACTAGGTATGTATCTGCCTACTTCAGCTCAGACCTTACAGAGGACAGGGACATTACATCTTATTCTTCTTAATATGGCTCCTCCATTGCTTGATACATCATGAATGATCAATAAACATTTATTGAATTAAACCCTAGCTCCCTTAAGAAAATAGGACGAACCTTTCTAATGAATGAGCTAGGGTCCTAGTTAGCAACAGTTTAGCCATTTCCGAAATGAAGTCTTTCCAGAAGTCATGCTACTGTCCTTACCCTGTGGAGGGAATTTAGGGATGACCAGAATGATGGCCCTGAGTGAGCTGAAATCTTGTGATGGTGCCCAGGGAGACAGGCAATCTCTGAGGTATCCACGTGGAATCTTTATTTAATTGGCAAGATGGAAATCAATGGAACATATGGCCTTAACAGTTTTAGATTTTGGATTAGCTTACAGTAATATCGGCTGATAAAAAACAGATTCAAATAATCTTCTAATCATTTTTTTTCTGTCCAGGAAAAATTCCAATGCATTTGCTATGTTTCTGCTATAGAAATCAGATATTCAAACTTGCATGAAAAAGAAATGCCTCAATAATGACATAGTTATCTGGTAAGATAGATATTAATTGAAACTGCAGCCTGAAAAATATGGCAGATTATCCCCTAAATTCTCTTGCCTAGTTAAGATAGTTGCCTTTTAATATCTTTAATTTTAAATGTTAAAATCTTAAATTTAGAAAGAACATTGGTGCTCACAAAGTCAGAAGTTGAGAAAACTTCTCCAAAACCAAATAAAATAATTGCCACAGGAACTAACCATGTCCTGCAGGTTTGATCCAGGTCGCTGTTTTAGGCATTTTAAAGAGAAGAAAATGTCATACAGGAAATTAAGGGCATAGGAAATGGCCGGAAAGTCTGAGAAGTGGCTGTCAGGGTCCTGCCGTGGGAGGAGCCTGGGGAGGAAGTTCGGGGGCCTGATGTGAAGGCTTTGCTCATGGTTTTGCTGCCCGCACTGATGTCTAACACCAGAAGCTGGAAACCTGGTGTGGGAACATGTCCCTTGTCATTCCTTCTCTCTGACCTCACACACCTGCCAAAGGGTTTACGTAATGTGCGCCAGGTCCCAACTCTGGCATGTGTAGACTTTGTAATGTAAACTTAGAAAAGGAACCTTCTGGTCTGGACTTGAGTGTAGGAACTTCAGAAGCAACACCCTGTGCTGTCTGATGAACTTGCTAGATTGAAAAAAAGCTGAGCTAGCACAAATGAGCAATTTGTCCAATCAGACCTGCGCAAATCAGAGGTCGTTTTTCGGCAATATCAATTTTTACAGAAATAATAAAAAGGCTCACACACATGCACGTATGCACAGGTGCACAGACAATGCACTGATGTCACTGGATGAGGTCTGATTCTGAGGGATTTAGGTTGCCTGACACTGTAGAGAGATTTACATTATAGCAAATCTCTATTTTATGCTTTATATGGCCATCTAACTTGGGTGAGATTTCTAAGAAGTCATGTCTCAAAAATATTTAAGTTTTTTTGACTTTTATTTTTCTTTCTAACAACTCTAAACTAGGAACATTTTGCTAAGATTAAAATAATTCCATAGAGTACCTGGCAAGGAGGCACAAGCCTGTAATCTCAGCGCTCAGGAGGCTAAGTCAGGATGATCACTATGAATTCAAGGCCAGCCTGGGCTGCATAGTGAGTTCAAGGCCAGAGAGATCCTGTCTCAAAAAAACAAAACAAAAAAAATCCCTAGATACAAACTCTCTTCCTGGAAAATCTCTGTAGTACATTTACTGGGTGATGCAATTATCAGCATATTTCTATAAAATCAGATCACAGACCCTCCCAGAATACCCCTCAGGAGCTGAGAAATAAATGAATCAGATATCAGCTGTATTAAGTCCTTCCTCCTCAATATCAAATGTACAGAAAAACAGAAGACTAGTAAAATAATCTCACTGTGACTTACTATGGATAACATTTAATATGACCTTCTCTTTCTTCCCCAGGCCTGTAGAGAACAGGTTAGACTCCTATAAAGCAGATCCACAGTGGAAATGGAAACCAAATTGGGGAGACTTGAAGAAGCCAAGTGAAGTTATGATTTCTGCCTGAGATCAGTCTCACCCTAATTTCTGGTTTAGAAGGAGCATAGCAAAGCTGAAGGACAGATACATAGAAAACAGTAAAAGGATATGGAGAATACAGGCAGAGCATCTACAGTATTATAAATGTGATGTATGTGTACACGCGATTTTTGATGAATCCTTTCAAGGATAATTTCTGGTTTCTTTGTTATTTCATCATTAAAATAATTTATCTCCTAATCTATGTAATTCTGATGCTATAGTTACATTCAAGAAACTTAATGTTGCTCTAATATTAGTTTATACAAAGTCTATATTCAAATTGTTCTTGTAATGTCTTTTTAGAACTATTATTATTATTATTTTGATTCAAGATCTAATCAGGGACCATACATTTCATTTAGTCTTTATATCCTTTCAGATTGCTCTATTCTGTATTAAAATAAGGCCACCAAGTCTTCTATGAAATTAATAGTTTTGAAAGGCCAAAGCAAGTTGTTTTTCTGGAGGGTCCTTCAATTTGTATTTGATTGTTTCCTCACAATTGGATTGATGCTAAGAATTTTTGGAAGGATGTGATATTTTCTTCTGAGCAGATCATTTCAGGAGACATTTGATGTCAGTTATTTCCACTTATTAGTGATATTAAATTTTGACATTTGTTTGTGACATCTACCATATTTTGATGTGGTGAAATGTGACATCAAATTAAGCTCTTCTAGAATTTCCTCTCCGTGCCAGTTTTTTCCTCTCTCACTGACAATGTCTTCATCATTTTCTAATTTGAAACACACATGGTTTTGAAGTTATCAAAAAGAACAACACAATGCCCCCGAACCAAAACCTTTTCAGCTAAGCCTGCGCGCACATGACTCTATCATCTTGCCAATTCTTTACTTTGTCTTCTGTGTTATTTTTTAGATCTACTTTTTTCTCTTCACTGTACAATAATAATTTCAGTTTTATCTTTAAAACTTCATTTTTTTAACTCTTGAAGCATATGTTTAGTCAACACTCTTAGCCTCTACCCTTTTATAGTAGTCATCTTCCAGAAAAAATTAGATCCTTGAAAATACCTGTAAACTTTTCTAATGCTTATGTCTTAATTTGGCACCAATAATTCCAAGTAAAACAATCCCATTTCATGTAAGCACAGATATGGTTGGATCCAAGGCCTTAAATAATGGCAGCAGGGTAATGTCCCTCTTTGTTTCTTAGATTCAGTTTGTCTTCGCTTCACATCTTCCAACAAAAATTTTCTTTATGTAGTCATTTTTTACATGGCCAGATCTGTACTGATATCTTGTCTGCTGAGAAATAGCTATGTAAATAATATACCTAGTCCTTTTCCAAAAGGCTATAAAGGACATCCTCATTCTGTATCTATTGTCGAAGCAGGGATCACTTGTTCACCTGAACCAATCACTATACTCATCTAATTGGTCATGTAATGGAATAGAAAAAGTGTGCAATAAGAATGGTTTTACTTTAAGAAAATCCAAGCTTTCTTTTTTGTATTCTTTTTACAAAAAAGTAATGAATGCTAAGAACATAAATAAAAAATTACTTGCCATATGTTCATAGTAGTTTATATATATGTTTCTTTATAAATTTTGATTGACACCTTTATTAAGCAAAAATAGATGCATATAGGCAAAAGTACTTGTGTCATAATTTATGCCTCTATTGTTGGGTTTGTGAAAATGGAAACAATGCAATTCTTATTGGTGAAGAGAATTTTCAAGAATGTTATTGCCTAGAGAGAAGTATAGCATGTTTTTATGTCATAGGACTAGCATATAGTTTATGGAACTTTATTTCTTTAAAAAGTATAATTTAAATGTATCTTTTAGTTAATCTTTAATTAGGATTCTGAAAATAATACCCATTTTTCTGCTAAGAATAACATCAGACAACAAGTAAAATGTAATGAAAGGACAAAATGGGGACCAAATAAGATAGTGAAGGAAAACAGCCAGGCAGACCTTTTCCTCTTGAGTATAAAAGCAAATCTAAACATGAGTTCAACTTGCTAAAAATTAAATCACATCCACTTTCTTCCTAAGGTTCTTTATGCATTGCCAAAAATGACCTTTAAACTACCTTGAGAGATCAGCTGACTAGAAAATTACAGTTATTAGCAGGATAACCAGAGATTAGACTATTTAGAGTACTGTAAAAAAATACTAAGAGACAGATGTTAACAATTTGGAACCTCAAAAGACAGACACAATAAAACCCTATATTGTGGTATTTGTAAAGCATGATTGGGGGATTCATGATAATATACTATACCTAGAAATCTGAATGGGAATAAGTAAAATTACCTTTTTGAGAACTTTATCACAGAAGCTTATTTTTTTAAGAACCAAGGAAAATCACTATTTATATTATAAAGTATTCACATCTGCCCCAAGACTTTTGCATGTAATGCTTTCTTTTCTTATAAGTAATTAAAATATACATTTAAATTTTTGAAACACATTTCTAATTTAAAGAATACATTATGATTAGAGTTGGTTCACTATTCACTCTTTGGTAACAGGGCAACGTGAACTACTGCTTGAAAACCTAAGGTAAGTGTTAGGAATCATGAGTTACAGACACCACTATTCATTTCCTTTAGACCCTGTACTGATCATTCGTCTATAGTTTTTTCTTTTTTTTCCTCAGGAGGAAATGATAGCAAAACTCTGAAGGTTAAAGTAGAGGGAAAATGCACGTAACAACTGGCTCTTTGGTTCCATCCTCAGAATCCTCTGAAGTCTGCAGAACCACATGATATGCTTCCTCAGCAACTCCAGCCTCAGTCCTTCCCCGTCTGAGTCCTGTCCAAGCCTCCCTGCCTTGCTGGCTGTGTGACCTTAAGTTAATTACTTAACTTGCCATGACAATGTTCCCTTATCCCTCAAATGGAGCTGCTACAAGTCCCTGGAGTTATGAGAAGTGAGTAATATTTGTAGAGGATATGAAACATTGCCTGGGGCAGGATTTGCTGTTACCTGCTTTTGAAAGCCCTTGGATAACAAAACCCCAGGATATGGCTTGGGTAAAATAGAATTGGGACAAGGTAATGAAATATACTTTAAAATGGGTAAATGCTTTACCCAACCATGCCACTGTTGCTTTCCAAGGGACAAAATTCTTCCACGCTGATAATAGAATATGGGGGAGATGGCACAACTGCCTCCCTGGAAAAGCACCTCTAATTTTAATGATGCTTCCAGAAAATGCTATTTTTACTGTTGCTGTCATATACCATTTTAAATTTTTACTTTAATAGCACCTGTTTGTAGAATGTGCCATTTACATTCATCATGGGGAATAGGTACAGGTTCGTAATGCTGCTTTATCTTCTTTAATCCCCTTCATCTTCCCACTCACTTCTCTCCCCATGTTCATTTCTATTGGTACTATTATTCTTAGTTCATGTTATAATATTGTTATGGTTTATATTAGACGTTTTCCCCAAAAGCCTTATGTACTCATAGGTGGGGCTTTTGGGATTTTGGGTGTAATACTGGATTAGACCACTGATTGGTTCATTTAGCATAGTTCTGTGTGTAAATGGTGTATTTACTGGAGAAAGAAGACTTATCCTGAGTGTGAATGGCACCAACCAGTAGGTTTGTAGCCTAGATGGGAGAAAAAGGGGAAGGATAAGGAAGTCTTGCTGCTTCCTAACGGCCACTCCGTGGACTGTTTCTCTTCTATCATGCCCCTCTGCCTGCTGCCTTGCCTTGGAGCAGTTGACTATGAACTGAAACCTTTGCAAACTGTGACCTACAATCAATTTTATCTTCTTTACCTTGCATGTATCCTTTATTTTGTCCTAGCAGTAAGAAAATAACCAAGACAAATATTTACATTTATTGTGAGTATTCGGTACGTATACATAGCACATCTTAAATCTTGTGACTTTCCCTTCCCCCTCTGTCCTCATGTTCGGTTTCCTAACCCTTTCCCATTTGTAAAAGATTTATCTCTTTGTCATCATATACATTTAAATGCTTATTACAGATTCATCACAATTTACCAAACATTAACTTCTTTATGTGTGACTCTGCTAGATGTAAAGAGTAAAACATTCTCTTAATGTTTCTACTGGGAGTTAGTTAGGGCCCTGTCCAATCTACATGATCCTCATGTATTCATTGCCTTAATCAAGGGCATCATTATCCCCTCAGCTCTTGAGCAACCATTCCTTCTGGTCCCTTGTCCTTCTTGGGCAACCAAGAACCAAATCTTGTATGTTCTCTACATAAGCCTCCTGCTTCCACTGCCTCTGTCTCAGGTTGGGACTACATCATCCTTCTCTTTCACTCTTGCTGCAATCTCATACCCACCATGTCCAACCACTTTCTCCATTGCCCTCAATATTGACAGATACTGGCCACATTCCTCAGAATGATGTCGGTTTCCAAATGCTATTGCAATGATTACTGTTTCTCTTCCACATCACAAGATCCACTCAGAGTGACCTTCTTCCACTTCCTGTTCTTGTCTGTTCACACTGTTCTCTTACTCAGGGTGACTCGATGTCCACATCAAAATCCTACCCATCTTCAGGGTCCATTTCCAAGTCCATCTTGTTAGGTGACCTCCCCTTATGTCTATCTTTCCTTCATTAACTTCCCTGTCCCTCCGTTGTTGATAGAATAATATCCTTCATCTGAGAACTTTCATGATATTTTATCTTTTCCTCTCTATGTCACTT
Organism: Petromus typicus; assembly: GCA_004026965.1. Classification (NCBI taxonomy): domain Eukaryota; kingdom Metazoa; phylum Chordata; class Mammalia; order Rodentia; family Petromuridae; genus Petromus; species Petromus typicus. Next base: position 60,527 of record PVIR01002707.1, read on the forward strand.
ATATTTACACTGTTTATTTATTTTCCTTCCTAGCTCTTATTTCCCATGCTATAAATTCTTAGTAAATAAAATACAGCTGATTTACTTTCCTATCTCCATAATGCTGAGCACAGTGAATTTGAAACCTCACAAATACTTACTTAATGATTGAAGGAAAAGTAGGAAAAAATTTATAGCATTTATCTTCCAAGAGCTTGTCAGCTAGTGGAGAACACAGACATGTACACACATGTGAGTACACACACACACACACACACACACACACACACACACACACCTCCATGCTATGGTGCAAGGCTGATTTTAAAAAGTAAAAAATAAATATGTAGAAACATCTTGTTGAGCAAGTATAAGAGAATGAAAATTTGATGTTGATTGGAGAATGTGAGGGTGGGAAAGGCACCTACAAGAGAAAATTTCAGCTGAATTTGAAGGAAAGATAGAAAGTATAAGCAGATTTTAGACAAAGACATTTTAGGTTGAACCAGTTCTTTAAGGTGAGACCTAGAGGTGGGTGAATTTAGAGCTATACTAATGAGACAGTCTGGTATGTTCGCATTCATGTGTGATCTATGAATTTTTTTGACTCTCTTACTGACTAAAAGTATCACAAGTAAATTTCCCCAAGATGGGATTTTTATCTTTGGTATAGTTTAAGATGACACAAGGTGATAGATCCATTTTCTTAATATTATGTGTAGACAACTCTATCACTTAATAATAGTTATTTTGTGAACTATAGACCTCTTCTCTTACTGATTGTAATTGATGGTTACTAAAATCTGTAGGAAAAGATGTACTCCTTTCGACAGTCTTATAACTCAACATTTTGTTCCATCATAGCAGATTGTGCTGCAAATCAAACTGATTATGTATCAGCATTTTTCAGTGGTTCACTAAGTCTTAATTTTAAAGGGTTTCATTCACTTAAGTGTTACGATGGAGCATGCAAAAGGGCAGGCATGAGACTTGAGTGGTGTAATGTTATGCATATAAGAAAGGTGCTGAATAAATGCAGGCTAAATTGAACTCATATATTGGCCATATCATTAGCCACTCATTAGAATATCTATGTTGCATTTCTCCATGTTCCCATGCATATGGTCACAAAAACATTAGATCTCTCTCCCTCTCCCTCCCTTCCTTCCTCCTTTTTTCTTCTCCCTCCCTCTCATTCTCTCTCATTTTATCGCATTGTCTCTTCTGGCTTTGGGTTACATGAAGCACTCCATCACATTGATAGATAAATACTCCTTTTGACATATTAAGCTTTTATGCTTGTGTTTTTTCCTTTTTTTACCCAAAGATTTGGAAAAAATATAATTTATTGCACCTTTTCCCATATATAGCTATCCTTAATTTTTAAAAATCTATATATCATTTAAAAATTTAAATTAAAATTTTACCTAGAGTAACCATTTCCTGCTTGTGACAGGCATCCAAACCCTTATGTACAGACTGGATTTATGCCAGTCATGGTGGTACACACCTGTGGTCTCAGTTTTTCCAGAGTCTGAGGCTGGACAGTCACTCTGAGTCTATGATTTGAGGAATAGCCTGACCTCATAGATCCTGTCTCAAGAGAAAAAAAATGGCAAGTTGAAAGTTACTGTTCTATAAGCGTAATATACAAAGATAAGAGTCCTTTATTCCATCTGACAGGGGATTTTCAAGTGGAAATCCCACCCTAGCTTTGGCCGATTGCAGCAGAGTCTCTGAAATTTTTTCTAGGAATAAGTCACAAGCCTTATTATCTTGATTCCACTGCAAGGGGAAAAAGAAAAGAAGGAAGGAAAGAAAGAAAGAAGGAAGGACTATAGAGAAAGAAAGAAAGAAAAATGAAATAAAGAAAGAAAATCTAAAAACATTCACATTCTGATAATTTCTATGGTCCCTTCCATAGTAGATGTTATTTCCTTTCACACAACCAGACTTTTGAGTTGATGTGAAATTTGGTTACATGAAAATCACTTTACAAGGGTTTCTGAACTTGGTGACTACAAAATTGAAATGTATCCTATTTAGTGACAGAGCCATCAGAATAAATCTCAGGTGCTCTGTGCTTCAATGTTCTCTGGATAATCAAGAAAGATGCAAGAAAAAATGATCTTAATTTACAGAGAAACCAGAGCAAAGCCATGGGAAGAAGAAGCCTCTGAACACTGAGGCCACAGGTGACCCTGGGTCCAGATACACGTCCGTGCTTCTCCATGGAATTCCACTTGTCCATGTATTTCCCTTTCTGCTTGATCTTGCCAGAAGTATGTTTCTGTCACTTATGACCAAGCTACTGTAGTATCTCTTCCTCCTTCTGTGATCAGGAAGCTATAGCAAGGTATGTTCTCTGGTAAAGACTGACCTTTCACCAGAGTATATGGAGTTAGTGAAAACTAGTGACGGTGCTTAAGATCAACTCTAGAGAGACAGATGAAGGCATTTTACCTGACTTGAAGAGAAAGGTGGAGAACAGCAACCAGATTCAGTGATTCAGAGGGAAGACACTTGGAAGGAGCCCTTGTGAAGGCTTATTCTGAAATGCCTACTACCTCATCTTTGTATGAGGAGGGCACTTGGAGTTCCTACCCAATTCCATTACTGCATCTTCATTACAAGAGCACATAAAAGAGCAAGACTCAGAAATTAAATGTAAGTTATGACTTGAGATAAATTGATTGTGATAGGAAAGAGCAGTGAGTCTTTTTCCCATTCATCACTGGTGTCTTAGTGTATTCAGGCTGCATTATAAAAGCATGACAGAATGGGTGGTTCATAAACAAAATGAGTTTGTTTCTTATGTACTTGAGCCTGGGAAGTCCAAGATGAAAGGACTGCCATTCAGTTTCTGTGAGTCCTGCTTCCTGACTCATATGTGTCTGTCTTCTTTTTTTTGAGACAGGGTCTGCTTTGTCCTTCAGGCTGGTCCCTAACTCATCCTCGAACTCTGCAATCCTCCTGTCTCTGCTTCCTGCGTGCTGGGATTACCAGGGATCTAACCCAGGTCCTTGCACTTGCAAGGCAGGCACCAGAACCACTGAGCTAAATCTCTGGCCTGTGGCTGTCATCTTATAGTGGCCAAATGAGGCACAGACCACAGACCAGGAGGCCATGAGGCAGTGACCTTGGTGTCTCTTTTTTATGGGCCCAAGCCCACTCCTGAGGTCTCCATTATTATATTTTAATGACCTCCCAAAGCCTACCTATGGTCTCTTTTATGATCATCGACTGGAAATTAGGTTTTCAAAAGGTAAATTTTGAAAATGACACATGTGTACACAATAGTAGCAAAGAAGTAGATCTACACTACCACTTCTTGATAGAACCACAGAGCCCTGAACATTATTGGCATCTATGGAGTTGCAAGAAAGCCAAGTAGAGCTCAGAGCTAATTTCTTGATACAACTGAATTCTCCCACAGAGCATTGCCCTTTAGGGAAAAATTCAGACAATAACACCCTAAACTAAAATATTAAAATCATAGCATCCAGAATAGATATCTGTCTTGTGTTTTTCTCTCAGAAGTCCGAATAGAAGCAACTGAAGAGTCTTCGGGCCCCTCTGAATCCTCAGTTCTGAATGTTGGCTTCAAAGTGGATGAACACGTCAGAGGGCAGACTCAGGTGTGCTGCGCTCTATTGTTGAAAACAAAAAAAGCTACTTGCTTGCATGATCCACAGACACAGAGTCCTGAAACACGTTATCATTTAGTTCTGTGGAAACTACCAGAAGCCTCCCTCCCGAAATTCCCATCTTACCTTTAGAAATAGGCCATGCAAAGCTTTACAGGATAACTTGCTTTAACTTTCTAAATTACTTTTCCCCAAGTCTATAAATCAAGACTGTTTTTCATTCTTCACTCTGGTGAGCAGCCCTCTGTCTAGCTACATCCTGGGGTGGAAGACCTTTCCCCTTCCCCAGATGTGTTTGGAATGCAGTTCTTCTCCCACCCTCTCTTTATCACTAATTGCCTTGTCTCTAGAGCAGGCAACTGCAAGACGAGTGTATGGGAGGATGTGACCATGGGACCTTATTAAATCAGGGCCAGTCAGGTTAAAATTTGTGGCATAACTTATGTCTACGTTTCTGACAGTCAACTTATTTATCCAGATTCCTGACCCTGAACTTGCTTTATGGTCTATCCATTAATTATGGCCATGTAAAAATTAAAAACAAAAACCAAATAACCTTTTGTCTATTGGAGCCAAGGAAGTGTTGGAGAACTTGACTGGTTTTCTTAGTAGGGTTTGTGCACAGTGAAGCACTTCATTTGTCTGTTGTCTCCAGTTATCTGATTGTCTACTTAGGGAATCATCACTTTCCCACAGCGCTAAATGTCTTGCTTGCAATATGTAACCCCTGGTAGCAAAGAACACAGGAGTGTAAGATAAGTGATCATTCAGATTCCTCCATATTTATATATGATTAGCACACAAAGCCCTTCACATATATTTCTGATAACCACCCTGGGCGGTAGGAATGAAATTGTCAAGGAGAGCAAGGTGCTTTGTTCTGGTGGCCTAGACAGGAACTATGGAAATCATATCCATCTTAAATTCTTTTCTGAAAGGGCTTAGGATGTATGTGTATATATATATATATATATATATATATATATATATATATATATATATATATATACATACGTGTGTGTGTGTGTGTGTGTGTGTATGTGTGTATATGTATATTAGGTGAGTTTGCAATCCCTAAGGCTTCTTTTTAAATAGGCAACTCTATGCTGTGCAGGCAACAAGATTGCATTTCTGCTTGTATTAATCACAGAGGAGGCCCATGTTCAACGAGCCAAAACCGGCTTTGTTAGTGGTCATACATTCCTTGCATCTAGGTTTATAGCCTTCATTCTGAAAGTGTTTTACAATCTTCTTTCTACTTATGGTTGTTCAAAAACCTTGGATTGAAGTCCAACCCTTGTGAATTTGCCAACTAATCCAATTTGCTGAAGAGGAGAATAGTGCTAGTGTTTCTGAACAGTTCTAGAGAATGCCACAGCTTTCAGGTAAGACCAAAACCCTTGTGAAAACTTGATCTATCTTTGTCTCTTTCCCACCACTGGGATAAAATACCTGACATCCACAACTCAGAGCTGCAGAGCCTTGTTTGCTTCATGATCTCCACTGTGAAGCAAGAAGTTGGCTGACTTGAAGGCAGAAATAGAGCAGTGCAAGAAATGGTGGAGGAAGCTGTTCATTGCATGGCAGCCTTGAAGCAGCAAGAAGACAGGAGCCAGGGACAAGTGCACCCTTCCTGTTCATATTCCTACGGACCTGTTTCAAACCTGGCCCTACCTCCTAACAGCAAGTCAGCTGTCAGCTCACCAGTGGGATAATCCATGGGTGAGTACAGTGCCCTGTGACCCGTGACCTAATCACTGTCCAAACTCATAAAATTTTTGGTAGAGATTTTACATTTCACCTTAACAATTTCTTCTTACCATGAAGCTTTGACAAGATCTGTTGGGTGTGTTTCCCTGCTTTGGTGGATGCTTCCTTGGCTTATTTCAAAAGTTATGAGACTGCAGTTCTGAACCCTGGAAGCTCTACTTGTTCTTACCCTGCACTCATGGAAGGGACACATGATAAATCATCAGTGCTGCTGACCCATCATAAATCTCAGTGAATAAAGAGCAAGCGAGACCAGCTTGACACATCACCCCCGAGGACTGGGTTACAGACTCCCAGCTGATTTATCTGCCCATTTCTCCTCATTATTAAGGAAGGAAATGGTTCAGCTCAAACATTTTACAGAGACGTTTGTTCAGGGTGAACCTATTTCAGGGAAAAGAGACTCCTGTCTTCATTATTGCTTTCCAAAAGTCATTGTTCCTTAATCTAGAAATAGCTACATTTTTTCCCCTTATGCCTCCATCAACAGATTTTATTTCTTAGAAATAAAAACCAAAATGTGTAACTTTCTAAGCATTGCTTTCTTTATAAGATGATTTGTTAGCAGTAACCAGAGTGCTGGGGAGGTCAAGGCTTCCCAATTCAAAGGGACAGTTAAAGAAGGCAGTGATGAAGAGTCAGGCTGGCATGGTCTAAAGTGGTACCAGCCACCTCCCAGCTGTGTGACTCCAGTGTATTATTTAACCTCCGAGTCTCAATTCTTCTTTCACTACATGACATTAATCACACTGCCTGTCTCTCAGGGTAAAAAGAGATAACACTTGCCACACAGGAAATGCTAAAGAAGTAATTATTATCCATCAGCATTGTGTTCTTCATCTCTATGACAGGGACATCAATACCAAGAAGCTTCTGGAAATTAGAAGACCAGAGACAGTCCATGATTGTTAACTACACGGGTCTTCCCCTGATCCCGATTCTTTAATCCTGAGAATGGTCTCATTGGGTTGGGCTAATGCAGACTTAATTTTGAATCAAATGTCTCCCGTTAATGTCATGTACATATAAACTCTTCCCCTTGATCTGACTTCTATCCACGTCTCCAGCTTCATCACCATCCCCACTTCAAAAGTTACTCTATGAAAACATGAAATTGTCAGCAGTTTCTTCAGTCCCTCTCCTTCCCTTTCCACTGTCTCTTGTATCACAAATATAGTTTCCAATCTCTTGCAATAAATCCTTATTAACTTTTAAAAAATATCCAATACCTTTAGGCATACACTGAGTTGTTCTAAGTGTTCTTTCTGTGTACTCTTCCAGTAATTTTTAAATTTCCTTCAAGATTATCAAGTTGCTGCATTTCCCTGAAATTATATATGTTTATGAATATATTCTCCACTGGACTGCAGGCCTCTCCAGGCCAGGGATTGTTATGCCTTGTGCATAGCACAAAGAGTTGGCTCACACGTGATTTTAGAGGCATTACTGTTGGGATGGTAAGACTTATGCAAATCACTTTCTTCACTTTCTTCACGGATATAGATACAGAAGATACAAATGACTAATGTGGTTACAGATGGAAATGTGTAGAAACATTTATAAACACACGTATACACACAGACTAAGAAACAAGCACAGAGCTTTAGCCCTGTCAGTGGAGAGAGTTTAAAGAAAAAGCAGCCAAGTATGAATGGACACATCTAATACTCAGATGTTGATTTCTAGAACTGTTCTCCAACAAAAGAAACCAGAGGACTTTTGAACATTTTCTGATTCTTGCATAGAGCCTCCTGGATTAGCCTGGAACATTTTCTCACACCAGAAAATAAGGAAATGTATTCACATGCAAACACACACACACACACACACACACACACACACACACACACACACAGAGTGAGTATGTCAAAGCAGCACAGGAACCAACTAGGAGAGCTCCCAATGGCCTAAAGATGAGATAACTTACCCCAAATTAATTTAAACAGCTTCAGTTTGTAACATAAAATATCAAATAAGAATCCATGAGTCTATAGTGACATTGATAAGTAATTAGCTAAATTAATAAGTGAGAGGAGAAGACACAAATCTCAGGAACACAAGAATTTGTACCCAAACTCCAAATCAAGAAGGAGAATTACACAAATTCCTACTTAACTAAGAATAGTGTATTGATTTACTTCTAGAGTACAGTACATAAGTTCACAGTGGAAGACCTGCCAAATACTACTTCACCAGATGTGTGTCATCAACATCAACAGTGCCACATTGCATTGGTGCCTCTTGGGATGACATGATGAAAATGGCACCTTAGTTCCGCAGCCTCCTTCCCCAAACTTCCAGCTAGTGTAGTTGGGAGGAAAACTCAGGAGTTTCATTAGAGGGGTGATGTGTGATGTGCATGGCCTTCCACACTGTGAGGGGCTCTCTGGACTTATCATAGTAGAGAGATACCTAAAATCATAGCTTAAGATGGTAACTCAGTGTCATGATTTCCTTGGACAGGATCTTGGAATAAAGAACATTTGGCAAACACTCAGGAAAAGCTGAATAAGTCCTAATCTTTAGTAAATAATGACAGCCCTTTGAGTTTGTGAATTGTAGCTAATGCACTGTATTCAGGTGAGATGGTAATGGGGGGCATGTGTGAGGTTGGAGGAAAACATGGGAACTCTGAAACATCTTCTCAAGTTTCCTATGAATCTAAGACTTCTCTGAGAATCACATTCTATCATTACATAAAAATAAGAAAACTAAAATCAAGATTTGCCAAATAATAGAAAGAGCAAATACCTTCTTAGTGACAGAGATGCACATTTTCCTGCTATAACTGGATATTCCAGAAAACAAACAGGTCACAGACTAACTCAAGAATTGCCCTATTTTCTACTTTGTTATGCATATGTGGACAAGTGTGGAGCATAGACACTTCACATGGAGTCTCACTTGCTATAAAAATAATGCATTCCACTTACAGGTCATTTTAAAAAATTGTTATTTTAAACCAGCAGCTTCATGCCTTAACTTCAAACTCATCAGCTAGTCTTTGCTGTGCACAGCCTGATGTGCTGGTCAAGGGAAAGGACTATTCCAATATTCCCTGAAGGGTAACTCAAAAGTCACTAGATACTGTTGGCCAGAAAGAACCAAATGATTATGACACCTCTTTTGATATCTTGGGAAGCAGCAAGGTGAGGGAAGAATGAGAAGCGGGTTCTCCTGGCCCATTTAGGCAGAGAAAGGTGTTTGGTTAATACATGGCAACAAAATAAGAGCAGAGATGTTAGTGCCATGAAACCTCAGCATTTGTGATGCACTGAGTTCTGCTGTGTTCCTGTGCCCACAGATAGCGGCTGATATCGTGGGCAAGAAATGTTTTGCTTCAAGCAAGGATTGCTATGTTAGCACTTTTAAATGGGCTCAATAAAGAAACCAGAGAGTCAGCTTACAACTGTCAAATGACTCTGCTCCTAGGCTCCCGCACAATTTCATGGATGTGACTCTGTTTCCTGGCTCAGGGAGAGGATTATCTAAGTCCTTTTGATAAACAGTCATGTGGGAGAAATGCAGAGGATGTCTGCATGACAGGGGCCCTTGGGTCAACAAATTAATGTCCTTCCTTAGGGGCAGAGCTGACCAGGAGAGGGATGGATCTGATCTTGAGAGTTTACACTGGAGGTCTGCAGAGGTGGTCCAACATGGGGAAAAAAACAAGAGACAAAATTGATAGTGATTTGATTGAATTCATTCACTTTCCTGTATTAAGCCTAAGATTCCTTCATAGTCCTGCAGACAACACAACTAGGTGATTTCCTGAATACATTTAGTTCTCCCAAAATTGTAGGGAGATCACATCTACATATCCCCAGGTGCTTTGGTTACAATTTCACTCAAATTCTTCATACCCATGCAGTGCCTTCATCTGTTCAAATTAACTATGCAAATATGGCACCAAAAAATTTCTCCACCTAGTATCTTCTCCAGTTGTCCCTCAAGGGACAAAAATCAGCACTAGATATAATGATTCTACCATTGTTTTGGGAAATAGGTATCTTATACTCCACAACTGCATGAGTGAATGAGACTATGTGGAAATGGGAGGGCAGTGAGGGATAATAATAGTTAAAGAAAACATGGGTTGAGCAATCCTTGCTCTGTCAGTTGTTAGGCCCAGAGCAAACCAAAATGGATTCTCTGTCAAAATATGATCAGAAACTTTCCATGTGGTGTTAGCACAGCATTAAACCAGAGAGACCCCATCTAGCCTAAGCTAGAAGCCCTCGAACCCAGCTGTGGTCTGGAGAAATCAAACTGGACTCAAATTCTGGATCTGTCTTTTATTCATCATGTAACTATGGAAATTTTTCTCATATACTTGGCTTCAACCATCTTTATTTGTAAAGTGATAATAGTAGTATGCTACTGTAGAGTATTAAACAAGATGCAATGCATCTTGCATCTTGCATCAGTGGATGCAACGCATAAGCCCATTGCCCTGTGCTGTAAGCACTTGGTACACTAAGTTATAGTAACAGAAAAGCAGAAAGGAGGGTTGGGTCCAGGTGACTGAATCATTGCTTCTCTCTGCTTTCTCTGAGTGCAAATAGTGTGGGCTGGGAGGAACTGTCTCCTAAACCAGCTGGCTGCCACTTGTCTGTTCCCACCTGCAGGTCTCGGATGTGGCCATCTGTAACTGGACGCTTCTCTCAGCACTGAAAGACTAGAAAGCAAGGTCAGGGAACTGCTGCAGTGGTCACCTCCTCAACACAGCATGTGTTTCCATTTACTCCCAACTTGCTCTTCTCAGATCCCTACCTCTGTTGCAGTCCGAAATTCCTGAGTGCTTGTGCCTGACCCCCACACCTGGCTCTGTGGACTTGGCTTCCTGTTCTTGCTGTCTGCCCATCCACCCCCACATTGACCTCCTGTGAGGCAGACCACATAGCGTGTGTGCCCTGTAGCCTTTTTGTCTCTACACTCTCTCTGACCCTACTCCGTGACGTCTGTATTTGCCCCTGGGATGCCTGCTGACTTTGTTTGTAGCCCTTTGCACCAGTTGGACGTCCTCCAGTTTTGGCTTATTGCCCAGAACAGTGACCCTAATCTGCATGGGCTTTGTGCATCACTGCCCCAGACACACTGGCAAAATTCAGTCCATTTACCCACCCAGGCTGGTCCAGCTCTTTCTGTGGTCTTATGAAGACAGAAGATAATGTCTGGTAGAAACATTTCCACCTGCTGTGCATTGAGCGCTTCCCAAGCATGCATTTCTTTCCTTCTAACTGTCAAAGGTGTTACTTGCTTTAATCAGCATCACTGGGGAGAGCTGTTCTTTCTCCAGAGTTCTTCTCCATTTTTCTTGACTCTAGGAAAAGGGAAGAGTTGAGCATTCTTTCCTTGGGGTCAGCAAGAGTTCTCCATGAACATGTCTCTTTGTTCCTTCTGATTTGCTTCTTTTCATGTAAAAAACTCAAGTAGGTTTACTGCTGAATTAACCCTTTGAAATCATGTATTAGTCGACAATCCTTAACATCAAGCCATTCATTTTTCATTTGGTAGATATTGTGGAAGTGAGTGACAGTTCAGGGGAAAGATTGGTGGCTAATCTATTCCTGCTTTTACATGCGCTAACTGCGCAAAATTATCTGAACTCACTGAAGGGGCAGTAGTCTAGTTGAAAACATAGAGTGTTATAAAGAGAATGTCTAATACTGGGATAGTGTTGCTTCAAGACAATAGTGCAGACCTTTGTGTACAAGAATACCCCTTAGCTTTGTGTCAGGAGACAGGCTCCACACACAGCTTCAGGGTCTCAGACACTTACCCCTTGTGTGAGACCACATCATGATCAGCTCTGGAAGGATGACCTGCACGAACACCATCATGACTATGTCAGGTATAGGTTGGTTTGGACCTCCCAGTTCTAACTGCCAATATTTCAAAATATAGCTCTGTTAGTTTGTTGTAGATGTAACTAGTTAAAATGAAGCCATGTTTGAGTTGATTCCTCTCCAACATGACTTGTGTCTTCATAAAGAGGGAGCATTTGTCCACACACACTCACAAAGAGCCTTGCACAGACTCGAAGGTAAAGGTAAGGATGATACATGTAGAAACTAAAAGTCATAAGCAATGTTTGCAAATCCCAGTAGCTTAGCAGAACAGATTCTCACTCCCAGCCTAGAGTCCCTTGTCTTATGTCTTGACACCTTGGAAATCCTTAATCAATAAGCTTTCTTCCATTTACTCTAAATTCAACATGTCATCTCTTTCTTTTGAAGCACTGATGGATATAAACCACTTTTCTCTATGTATTCATTCCCCTGGTCATCTCCAACAGATAGATGACTGTCTTTAGATATTGTCTCTATTTTAGAATTCTTCACTGCACTTCATACTCTTGAATGTCTACTGGTTATTTCTTCTTAAGTGATTAATGGAACTATAAAACCTTATATGTCACACAGTTAAGTTTTTATACTATCCCCAAACTTGTTCCTACTGTAGTCTTCCATCTTAGTAAAGGCTACCCTTTCTTTCTAATGCCAACCAAAAAACCTTGGGGTAACATAGCGTTTGTTACTCTGAGGTTCTGTCTGTGATATCCCACAAACATTAGCAGAATACATATGGAGAGTGTGGAATAACTGAAATGTTCATGCATAGCTGGTGGGAATGTAAAAGATGCACACACTGTGGAAAGTGGATAGTTCTCTGAGATTAGTTATAGATCTACTGTGTAACTGAGTAATGCCTCTCCTAAATTTGTATCAACTGAGTTGAAATCAAAGACTGGAACAGGTATTTATATCCCAATATTCACAGCATTGTGATTCTCAATAGCTAAAATTTGGAGAAAATTGAAGTGTACATCAATCCATAAGTGGATCATTAGATGTAGCATACAGATATGACAGAATACCACTCAGCTACATACAGGAATTAACTTTGACCCATATTATAACATGGCTGGGCCATGAAAACATGTTACCTAGTGAATTAAGCCAGACTCAGCAGAGTAAGTGTGATTCTATTTATACAAAGTACCAAGGACAGTCAGGATCACAGGCAGAGGGTAACTTGTGACTGGCAGAGGCTGGAGTGGGAACAGGGAGCTGATGAAAAATTTTGAGAATGAGGAAGGTGAATGTATTCAATGCTACTTAACTGTGTACTTATGAGTGGTTAAAATGATAAATAGTGTGGTCTATATATACTATCATTTTATCTGTCTACCCATCTGTCTTTCATTTTGTCACTCTGTCACTCATCTGTATGTCTATCTATCTATCTATCTATCTATCTATCTATCTATCTATCATCTATCTATCTATCATCTATCTTTGTACATCCATTGGTCTACAGTTTTCTCCTCCTCACTACTCCCACCGGGTAACACATCTACCATTCTTCCTGATCAAGGCAGTGGTCCCTACCCACCATCATCTATCATTTCAGCCACTCCTCCATTTCATATGGATTATCCCAATACGGTCCCCCTCATGACTTCTCTGCTTAAAACCTTGCTCCTATGCAGTTTGTTGTCTCTATGGGTCAGGCAAAAAATGATCCTATTAACGTCAAAATATTTTAGATCTTATCGTCCTTTGCCTGATGTACTGGAGAAGCTTCTTATCTCTTTCAGAGTAGAAACCAAACCGCGGAGTAAAAGCTGGTAAGGCTCTCACACTGGGGTCTCAGTCATCTCAGGTCTACTGTCCTGCTTCCTTCCGCCTCTCCCTCTCCTGGCCATGCTGCCCTCCTTTTATCTCCTGCAACACACCCACGAATCTTCCACCTCAAGGCAATGGTGCCTACCTGCTCCCCTCCATCAAAGGCCCTTTTTCATTTTCTTTCATCTCATCACCAACAACTTCCTGTCAGCTCTACCAAACCAGTAGGCACCCTCAACACACAGTATTTCTTAGGCTGCTTTAATTTCTCTATAGAAATTACTGCTTTCTGGCACAGTAGTAGACCTGGTTCTGCTTACTTGACCATTGTCTTCTTTTCTCTCTCCACCACGAAGTTTGAAGGTAGACTTGTCAACAAATATCTCTCATGCATGTACAATACTGCTGTATCCATAGTGAACACTAAATAAGCATTTGTTGAATGAATAAGTGAAGGTAATACGAATGTTGCTTTTCCTAACCCAGGTGAATAATTAATGTGATTATTAAAAATCCAGACATTTCCTCATTGTGGCCTGTCTCTGATATTTAGTCTATTATTTCTTGTCTCAAGAATAAAAACAAAAATACAACAAAAATGATCTTTTTTCCTTGGGAAGCAGAAACACATAGAAGAGGTTGATACATATCTAGTCACGCATCCTGCCTGATGTGCCTTACTTAGATTTCCAGGCTGATGCCTGCCTTTCTCCATTTACATTCTGGACTGTCAGGCCTGGTCAATTGGGACAACACCTAAAATGCATCCAGTGCTCTGTGTTCTTCCTGACCCTTTTCCCCTTTATACGGTGTATTAGTCAGGGTTTCCCAGAAAATGAGAACCAAGAGAATTAGGATAAATAAGACACACACACACACACACACACACACACACACACACACGCACACGCACACGCACACGTGGGTAAGGAGAAATACAGGGAGAGAAAGTCATGCAGTTGTGAAAGTTAAACAGGCCCAATATCTGTGGCATAAAAGCTTGACAGCCAACACTGTAGTTTTACTTTGAATCAAAGGCAGGAGGACAAACTTTCCAGCTTATACAGGAGGACAAAGTGTACTTCTACTATTATTTGTGGCTAGATCAGCTTTTTTTGTTCTCCTCAGGCCTTTGATTGACTAACACATATATTAGGAAGGGCAATCTGCTTCTCCCAGTGTACTGATATAAATGTTTGTCTCATTCACAATCAGCTCACAGATGATTTGACCAAATATCCAGGACCTCCCTCCCCCATGACCCAGTCAGTCTTCCATGTAAATTAGCCGTCACACTCAGCTTTGTCTTCCTTCTCATTTGACTAGATCTTATTCTCGGACCTTGGGTAGGATGTCCCTCTGGGAAGCAGGCTCCAACATGGCTCAGGTTGCAATGAAGAATATTTTTTAGAGCAAACCCTTTTCACAGTGCTTCACCTCTGGCTTACAACTTCATGTTGGCTAAGAGAGCAGCTTTTTATCTTTATGACCACACCCTAGGGCCTGACATAATATCTGCAGCCGGGGACTTATTCCAGATAGTTATTACTACTGTGCAAATGAATAATAGTTAACAGGGAGATAGAATTCCAAATATTTTTCATCAAGAAACATAAGCAAGCCATGCTAATAAAGTGAGCAGAAAGCAAGGTAAAGACAGTGTCTTCTATCATAATATTTTGTTTACTTGAAGGCAAAATGAGAGAGAATTTGCGTTAGGTGGTGGGATGAATAATCACATGGTCTCTGGAGTTTTCTGGACCTTCATACTTTAGTTCTGGTTTTCCCCTTCTCTTCCTGCACTGGGCCTGCAGCATCAGTGTCCCAGGATGTTATGGTTTCTATCGAGATGTCCCCCCGAAGACTCAGATGTGCATGGTGAGGCTCATGACCGGATCACGGTGGCCTGGTGCTCACCAGATGATGAGCTAAGAGATGAGTTCATAGCTAAAAGTAATACTGGAAAGTAAAGCCTGGTTGGAAGAGGTGAGTCACCAGCAGTGAGGCCCAGGTAGGTCTGTGTCTATCTCTCTTTCCTTGGTCTCTCACTCCTTCCTATCTGCTATGCCAAGAGCAGCTCTCCTCTCAGGCTTGCCTGCCTTGGATCCAGCAGATATCTCTATGAACTGGGAGCCAAAACGAATGTTCCTCCCATAGTGGATGGAGGCTACCATGTCTCATACACTAGAAAGTAACTAAGAACTAGGGAGTCTGTAAGGAAGGCAGCCTTTCAGGACCATAGATCTTTGAAATAAAAATCTGCATTTCAGTGTGGGCCCAAGGGATTCTGGCTTTCTGCAATGCCACTAGCTGGTTGGGGAAATGGTGGGAAATACTTCTCGACCAACACCTCACATGCAAAGTGGTTTTGACAACTCCACAAACCTTTCTTCCTGGTTGTAGTGCTCAAGATAAAGGAGACAATGGGTTTGGTTTTACTTTCATCGTGGACTCTATGGGTAGAGGTTAGTGGACAGGAGGAGTCACTGTGTCTGCCTTTCTGTATGTTTTGCAGGACTGTAGTCACCACAGTACTGAAATTCTTGGTGTTCTGACCTTGTTTTTATTAGAGTCCCAGTGAATTAAATGCAGATGTCATGGTCAACACCTTGTGGTATGCCTATATGAATCATAATTTTATTTTATTTTAATTTTTATTAATCTTGAATATTAGTTTATTTATTCCTGGGCTTCACTGTAGAAATTTCATTGTACATTTTCCAATGTCCACTGGATACTAACTAGATGTACTGTTCTGTTGGATGCTGTGGTAGATGGAGGAGTAAATAAATAAAGCAGGGGTTCTGTCTTGCATGAAGTCCTATCTTTGAGGAGCAAAACACATATGGAATAAACCAGATATTGAGAAGTACCAGTTGAGGTACTAAAAGAAAGTTTAAGAGTGGAAACATTTCTTAGTAGTATATATTGTATGTTTTTCTGGTAGCTATTGTCTTAATTTATTTCTAGTTATTGAAATAAATATTTAATAAAAAGTACCTTTGGCTTACCCTAGGAATTAATGTTCACTTTTTACTGTGCTCTTGTTTTGAATAAGATTTATTTTTTCCATATTTTAAAAATTGGAATTAATATGCTCCTTCTGAATAGTTCAATTTAATTACTACTTTAAAATTCAAAGAGAAACATCATTAAATATTAATAGGCCAATCTGCAAAAGCAAATTTCACTTGGAAGTTTGGCTTAGGTAAACGGGGATTTGAGAAAGTATGACAGAGCCTAAGAAGTAATAGAACAGAGAAGCAGTTTATATTTTCTTTTATTTTTGGTATTTCACTTATTCTTTGTAAAAAATGGGTTTTAGAATTGTGATTCCTAACAATTTTATGGTCTTTGTCTGTTTTCAGAAAGAAATCCAACTATTAAAGCCTCGGTTGATATTGGATAGAATTTGGTACCATGTTGAAGAGGATGTAGGAGGAGCTGGGACAGACTGAAGTCCTGTGTGGTGTAAGGGAGACATCCTTCAGTCCAGCCAATGTCTCCTCATAGACTGCCCAGAACTGCTTTCTACAAGTTCTATTTTAATATGAAATAGCCCATTTTGGTTTTGTTGTTTAAATAGCATTGTAAGCACAAGGCATGCCAAACTAAGCATGGTTGTACTTTAAATAAAGCCTTGAGGTTTCAACTTTTCAACTTCTCATCTGAATCAAGAGCCTATTACTACTTAATCTTTGATCATGATGAAATCCACAGTAACAGCCTGCAACCTTGTGTTTCTCAGTCCAGCCCAAACACAGGGTTTGTCTGCTCAGTTTCACAGTCAGTAGATCCATAGTTTGACCAGAAGATTCTGGTTCAACTGGTTTTGGATTGTTTTCTGACATAAACAGCTTTTAAATTCTACAGAGATTTCCAGTGTATATCCAGGTATGCAAACTATTCCCTCCATGAGACACATGCATCTCAGTGCTAATGCCTTTCCTCATCTGGCTCTTGTGATTTCTGAGGTCCCAGAATGACAGTCCCTGCAGTCCTAGGACTATAAAGAGGTCACTGACTGCTCTCTGTGTGAAGGGTGTGGGGATCTGGGAAGCTCTAGGAAGTAGCATCCTATCCAACATTGTTTCATGTTCTCATTTTTCTCTCAGCTGCAGCATGGGAAGGAAATAATCAGGATAGATATCGTCTTGCTATTTTTCAATTTTATGCTGTCTAAACAATATTCATAACAAGCTCTGTGGTAAATCTCTCATTTACTGTCACAGTTTTTCTACTGTTTTGGTGTACTTTTATATTTTTACTCCCTCTAAGTATTGAAAACAAATTAAATTCAGCAAAATAGAAGATCCAGGGAATACAGCAAATAATTATTCCTGCCAAGCGTGAGTATTTAGCACCTGCGTGTTTGGGAAACATTCAAATTGGTTTGCTTTGTATATGCTGTAAAAGTGCTCCCTGGAGCTGAGGAAATCTCTTTTGGACTTGCTTGATATTTATGTATTTATTTGATTTTGAAAATGTAGGCAATAGGCGAATTAGGTTAGGTTGCAAAGTCTCTGGGTACAGACACCAGATTTCGGAGTATTGCATTTGTTCTGGATCTCATATTGAAGTAAAGTTTGGGTTATTAATCTATGGACCTGGGGCCGGATGGATTATATTAAAGTAAGACTTCATACACTTTCGTATAATTCATTTTTGTCATGCAGCATTATATTTCTCGGTGGCTAAAGGTGCACAAATGGCTCATAAATAGTTTGTGAATGAAGGCTTGGCGATGGTAGTTTGTCACAGCCAGAATGAATGGATGCAAGAGACAGAAGAAAAGGAGAGTGAGCTACAGAAATTTCATTGCTTCTATATCTCATAGTGAACTGATTTAGAGGCCTGTGTAGTTTCTCCTTAATTACTTCAGAGATGGTTTTGGAAAATTCAACTCTAAATGGAATGCCAGATGATTTATGGCACTATTTTATGAGATGGAATTAAAAATTCAAACCAGAATGTGTGACTGTGGCAGCATGGGGTTACTCATTAAGTGGCAGTGAATGCTGCCATTCACTTGTCTACACCTGCTAGGGAGGAAACACGCTGATACCTGCCCATCTGACTGGACTCAGAGAAATCAGAGGGCCCTAGATCAGTGACTTGAGAAAAACTCCTTGTGGGGCATCGTGCAATTGTCCCCATTTTCTAAAACACGAACTGTCAATTACTTACGTCGTGTAACAAAATCCAGGAAATGTGCAGTCTGGAATCTAGACACATAAGCGTGAAATTTAAGAGCTTTTGAGCTCAGCTTTATCTGTCAGATGAACTTGGTTACAACCACAGGCTGTTCTGTAAAAACAAAATAAAATCATATATGGAGAAGCTGCTGGTGGACTAGATAATGGAATATAAATGTGAATTATAGTATGAGAGTCTAAAATCCTGAAGGAAATTGCCTCAAGATTTTCTCATAGATTATTAGCATGAAACAGAACAGTTGTTTCACAACTGGTCTACCCAGAGTACTTGAAGAAGGCCAAAAAGAACTCGATGCTGTGAAAATTTTCTGAACTGTGCTCACTGGCATCTGTTTCATCTTCACGGGGCTCTGGATATATGCACAGGTTGCTTCACTGGATGAGTGCCTATGGTCTTCTGAGATGTGCAAGGAAGATGCAATTTCTGTATCTTCATCTATAAATATCTGGATCTTTCTTGGGATCACCTTCTTGGTCAGTTGAGGACACATTCACCACGATAAGCTGAGTTTGTACAATGATTGAGGCCATCCTTTTAGATTTTTCAGTTTAGATATACAAATGTAAAGTCTTCCAGTTTCTATAATTTGTTCTCCAACAACACTCAAAGATAGCTTATGTGATTTTTCCAGCCAGATGCCAGAACCACTGAGCTAAATCCTCAGCCCTTAGCTTATGTAATTTGATGTAGCAGAATGGTGGGTTCTAAGGCCCAGGAAGAATCTTCCAGAGCCTCTCCTCTTGGAGTAGCACTCCTGTCTTTTTGGTCCCTCCTTGAATTCGTGGCCAGTATAAGCTGTGACATGTTTGCTTTTGCTCTGCTGGGTTCAATATACTTCCTTTGCACTGCACCTTCAGCTAGAATCTTTGCCTTCCTTGTTGAGTCTCAGATACATTCTCTTTCTACCCTTGGTATCATCCTGGAATATGCCCCACTTTTCCCTCATTGTTAGAGAGTCCCCATATACCTCAATTCAACTACTTTATAGTCATACTTAATTGGTTGGCAGCAGATGCTCAGTGCTGACCACCCTACTCTAGAACCAAGAATGCTTCAGAAAGTTGGGCTTGTTAGTTATCTTTGACATCACCACCCTCTCTAACCAGGTTTTCAGGGGTAATATGTATTGGAATCTGCTTCAGAATTATTTGTTCTTGAATATTTCATCAATTTATTTAAAATACCTTTGGAGTTTTGAGTCAATGTCAAGAGAGGAAATTGGGGACCTCATGGCTCAGTGGCTGTTTGCTTTCCAAAACCTTCACAGGCTATAGGGACTCTACATTGTACAAAATTCTCCTGTTCTATCACACAAGCCTCTGGCCTGCTGTGAATGAAGAGACAAATGAGATCTATTATGGACACACTTTAAGATTTGAACCCTCCAGATTTGCTTGTTGATATGCAAAATTGCTTTAATGTTTGCATAAATATTTCTCAACAAAGCTTGGCTTCAGACCTTATAATCATACTACGAAATCTTATTTTCAATGTCAGAAGAAAAAATAGCTATTTTTTTGTTTTGATTGTAACAGTTTAAATACTTTCCCCTACAGCAACACACACAGTCTATACACATGGGATAACAATCAGATAACATTCTAAGCGCTACTGATATGGTATTGAAAAATATACTAGATTCATGCTTTCAAAGAGCTGTCCTACTACAGCAGAGGTAACAGATGATAAAACAAATGAATAATAGGTAAATGCAAGTAGTGCTGTGTGGTGTGGAAGAAAACATAGCAAAGAAGGATTCTAGTGAGTGATAGAGCTGAGATGCTGGGCTTTGCTTTAAAAGTGGCATTTGATCCTTATAATTTCTTGCCTATTGTGAGCGTTGGGTTTGTTTTGCTCCTCTCTTTCTATTCACTTGAGGTTCAGCATTAAATTGCTTATTTGAGCTTGTTCCATTTTCTAGATGTAGGCTTTCACTGCTATGAATTTTCCTCATAGAACTGCTTTCATTGTGTCCCATAAATTTCTATATGTTGTACTGGCATTATTGTGCTACATCTTGGAAACAACCCAAGTGTCCATCAACTAGAGACTGGATAAAAAAGCTGTGATTCTTCTACAGAATGGAGTATTACTCTGCCATAAAAATAAGTTTGATAAGTTTGAATCATTTCTACTTAAATGGACATACCTTGAAGATATCTTCATAAGTGAAATAAATAGGGCACAGATAGGTACATATTGCATCTTTTCTCTGGTATGAGAAAATAAAGATGTAAATGAGTCCTAGAATTGTATGTTATATATTGTGAAATAGAAAATGTTCAAAGTAAAATAGGGTGAAGGGAGAAAATAATGAGATTATAACAAAAAAATAAGGAAACAAATTTTATGTATATGGGGGCGGTAGGGTGGGTAGGGCTATGGGAAAAATGAGAATTAAGTTGTGTCTTATACTGGTACAAATCCCCATTATGGAGTGCAGTTATGATGCATATATGTAATGTACCAATAAAGATTTTTTAAAAAGTGGCATTTGAGGGCTGGAGGTTTAGCTCATCCATAAAATGTGGCCCCCTTTTCCCTTATTATTGGAGAATCTTCATATATCTCAATTCAACTACTTTACAGTCATACTTAATCAGTTGGCAGCAGATGCTCAGTGCTGTCCACACTATCCTAGAACCAAGAATGCTTCAGAAAGTTGGGCTTGTTATCTTTGACATTCCCACCCTCTCTAACCAGCACCTGAAAGCTCAAGGGCCATAGTTCAATTCCCAGTAACCACAAACCACAATGTTGGGCATGGTGGCTCATGCCTGTAATCCCAGCACTCAGAAGGCAGAGGCAGGAGGATTGCTGTGAGTTCCAGGCTGAGCTGAGGGCACTACAAAGCTAGATTCTGTCTCAAAAAAACAAACAAACAAACAAAAAGTGGCATTTGAGTAAGACCTGAAGGAAGCCATCATACAAGGCATGGCAAGGTCACAATAAGGAAAGTCATACAAAAATTTATAAATAAAAAACCATGTTAAAATGTTTTTGAAATATTCTTGATATCTTTTTATTTCTCATCCCAAAAGATAATGCTTGGTTTTAAGCAGATGTATCTATATTGAATGTTAGTAATAGATAATACTTCTTAAAATTTTATGAAGATCAAAATACAGCTATGCACAAAACTCTTTGGTGTTTCTTCATTACTTCTATGACAAAAATCACTCATTTAATGTATGTACAATGAGAGATGGAGATTGGAAAAATGGATGTAATGTAGCTCTTGCTTTCAAGAAGTTTTTCTTTGTTTTAAGTGTTTCTTTTTATTGTATTTATTTATTTATTTATTGATATTAAGAGTTGAAGTCACAACCTTGCACTTACAAAGCAGGTGGCCGTGCCACTGAGCTAAATCCCCAGCCCTACAATCAGGTCTTGACTGTTGTGTATAGACCTAATTATACAAGTGTTTAAGGTGAAGAATATTGAAGATGCACAGAGACTTTTGGAAATGGAGAGGCCTCAAAAGAAGTGGGAAGTAAGCAGAAATTTTAGGATGAGGCTTAATGTAGAAATACCAGCCAATCTGATAGAAAGAATAGCATGCACGTGGGATATACAGGTAAACTAAAGGTAGCTTATAACTGCTAGAAGGAAAGTTAGGGATCACCACCATTGAGAAGCAAGGTTGCAGATGTCTTCAGAGAGAGGGAAGCTTTTTGCAGCCCATTTTGTGCGAATCTTTCTTACCAGGCACATTCCTGCACCCCAGTCAGCTTCAGCCGTCACATTGCTAAAGCTGAGCAGGGTGTCATAAGCGTCCTTCTTTCACTGACTACGCATATGAAGAGCATTTGTCTCTTCAGTCCTGATTACAGCCTGCTGCAGCCTGGGAGCCCTCCTTCATTATAGCTGTCCAGTGCAATCTAACAAAAATTTACCATCCGTCCTTGGGTTGAACTCAACATAAGCACAACCACTGCTGTCTCTTGTCATTTCAAGGTTTTCTTTGATGGGTTATACTTAGCACCAAGTGCACTATGTTTCTCCCATAGCATCAGACACAGTGATCTCCCTTAGTAGGGGCCTAATTTGGACTCATCACAAAATATACTGTATTACTTTGAACCTGCATTGGCCAATGTGGTGACCACTAGCCACATGCAGATATTTAAATTTAAACAAGTTAAAAAGAAATAAGATCAAGTTTCAGTTGCTCAGTCTCATTTGCTGTATTTTGAGGGCTTATAGCCCACATAAACCTTGCAGTTATACTGTTTAGAAGAAAACATTGCCAGCATTGTAAAAATTCTTTGGCCGTCACTGTTGTAGGATACTTTATGCAGGGAATTTCCAGGTGAGAACTGCTTCAGGCTACTTAAGAATCAAACTTATAAACTGTCAAAAGATTGTCATTCAGCTCTATGGCATATGATATCAAAGTTATTGATGAAACATTATAATTTGACTCCAGATAATTTATTTTTACAAGCTTGGCAATACACATGTAGATGGTTATTGAAGAAATAAAAATAATGGTGCTTCACTGATATCTATTCTGTGCCAAATATTATGTTAATATGCTATATATATTTTTATGGTACATATATAAATATAAATATATATATATATATTTATTAATGTAGTGCTTAGAATAACCCTTCAAAAATGTATTACTTGAAAAAGGGGAACATGAGCTAATATGGTGACATAATTTGTTTTTTTTTTTTTTTTAGGTTTTTTTTTTGAGACAGGGTCTCGCTTTTGTGGTTCAGGCTGGCCCTGAGCTCAGCCTCAAGCTCACATCACAGTCCTCCTGCCTCTGCCTCCCGAGTGCTGGGATTACAGGCATGAGCCACCACGCCCGGCACTGTGGTATGTGGTACTGGTTGCTGCTGGGTGTGGGTCTCCACATCCAGTATTGTTATGTGGTTACCGGGGAATCGAACCCGGGTCCTTGCGCTTGCAAGACAGGCTCCGGAACCACTGAGCTAACTCCCCGGCCCATGGTGACATAATTTGGAGGGTAGATATGCTAGGAAGATGTAGAGTCAGTAGCACAACTAAGACTTTGACCCCAAAGCCTGACCAAAGAATATGACATATGTGTGCATATATATAAACATGTTTGTTGTAAAAACTGTTGTAGTTTTTAACATCCATTGTCTTCTGTTTATAGAATGCAGTTCAGAGCAACTCGTTGCTCACACAACAATTGTGTGTGTGCATATAGCCTCAGTTCTCTGCCATGGCGTTTTGATGTATCTCACTGTTTAAAATCTTGTCATTTCTGATGGCTAAGAGTGTCTTTATTTGTCAACTTCAATAGTTTTCAAAACTGTCTTGGCTAGTCTTGGTCCTTTCTTTTTCTCTTACTTCTTGAAACAGCCAGGCAAGTTTCGCTCTATGCTCTATTCATTCTGCCAAACAACTTCTATTTGAAATCTGTGTTACAAAAGCTCTAGACTTTAATTCTTAGCACATCAAGTGGTAGACAAAACTGGCAGGAATGCCTCTCTTCCCATCACATCACACAACTTAACAAAGACAGAACCTCTGAAGTCTTCTGTAATTGGCATCTGACATGTCGTCCAGTGCCCCAGTTTGGCACTACTGAGAGAGACAGTGGAAATGTGGAGAGGTGGGGGCTTCCTGGGAAGTTTCCAGTCCCAGGGGGCATGTCATCAAAGGGGATGGCAAGACCTCAGTGTCTGTTTGTTTGAGTCCTGGCCAGAAGTAAACCACTTGCTTTATGAAGCACTCTCCACTGTTGCCATGGACCACCTCCATCGAGGCCAAAAAATATCATGTCCACTCTATTATGGGGTGAAATCTCTAAAACTCCAAATCCACATAACTTTTTTCATTCACAAAGTCGATCACCTAAGTGTTTGTTATATTGACAGGAGTCTCACTAGCAACATCCAAATATGGTGGTGATGAATTTAAATAATCATCTCACAGTGTCTCCAAAACATAAGTCAGTCTTGAGATGGAGCATGAGATCAGTCCTGAAGAGCCTCAGGGAACTTAGCCAAAGGTGGATAATCAGGTTGAGGGGAGAGCTGGTTATACAGGGGAGAGGCTATGGGCCGTGTCCATTGATGCAGGGTCAGAAATGTGATGCCAGACTCCTCCCGTTTGAGATGATGCACAAATATCTAGGCTGGATGAGTGACAGAGCGATGAGCTGGTTGGTCGATGAGGATTGACTGTACTCCCTACAAGCATGTTAGTTATCTGACAAAATGTAAATTAGCAAATAAGGTCATCACAAGTGGTGGCAGCCTTGCTTTGGTCAGCAGCCGTTGGGCAGAAGGTCATCTTGGATCTTCAGAAGACTGTGAAACACACTCATATGAGGAGCTGGACTTTGTGGTCTCTATGCTAGCAGTGCTACTGAGTTGAATTACTTTGGGTGAGGGTCTCTGGTTCGTCTAAACTTCTCTTACATGATTGTGATGCTTATTTGTATTCCACAAGTTATAAAAACACCAACTAAAGTGCCTGGAAATAGGAAGTGCTCGAGAAATATCATTGTATTCCCTTAAAAATAACCACAGGCCATCTCCTCAGGGTCACAAAGTATCCACCTTGTTTGTAGCCTGCCTTTCACCCTAGTATATGTGCCTCTCCTCCTTAGGGGAAGAGCCGAACAGCAGCTCATCATCACATTAATTTCTGTACTTAAGATGTTGCAAGGCTTGTGCCTGTGATCTTTCATGTTCTACATCTTACCTCTACCTTAAAACCCAGCTATTCTTATTTCTGACATGTGAAAAGTGCCTCAACTTTTCTTTGCCTCAGTTTCCTCATCTGTAAACAGGGAAAGCAATAGGCTTGCTAGCATAAGTAAATAAGTTATCAAGTAAAAGTGCTTCAGTGCATGTAGTTCCTCTATAAGATCCAGAAAAATAAAAATAAACAATGTTTTATAGTAGACATTGTAGTGCTTAAAAGTATCTTTCCTCATACCAAGCTGCCATATACAGACTCTGTCACTTGTTGGATGTTTGATGTTGGGAAAGTTATTTAAAAGTTAATTTCTTTTTCTCAGCCTTGGGCTCTCTGCTACTACCAAGGAAAATGAGCAATGTTCATTCTGAGTATTAGTGGAAACCATGTGTATGAATTGCCTGGTATGTCAGAGTTGTCCCACAAATCCCAGTGTGCTTTATCACTACACCCCTAGTTTAGGGTCACTTTCTTAAGACACTGCTAAATTTCACATCATATTTGGGTCAGGAATGAGGGCAACATCCAGCCTGGTATAATGAAAATTCTACAGTTTAATCCTCAGTCTAAGAGTAGCCCTAAATCTGGTGTGTATTATCACAGATGTTTGTTCTAGGAAAAGTTTTCTGTACATTAGCCCTTGATGGCCTGTTTTAGCTAAGGCGTGAGTTTGAGTACACTAAAAGAGAAAGCTGGTGTATAGGACTCTAGAAGAAGTTTTCATCCAACCAAACAGCATGTTTCACACTAAACTTATCAGAGATATGTTCCACTACACTCAAACCGAGCGGTCCGTGTTGTGCCATGGTCACTGGCTTTCTGTGGGTTAGGGGTTTTCCTGGATTAGGTCCAGGGTCTGCTCCGTATCCTGACAGAGTGCACTGCTTCCTCTCCTTTGGCTTTGGATGGGAGAGAAGAGAAACTTACCACACTAATGGAGAAGTACTTGGTGATCCTCTTTCTCTTCTTTCCTAAAACTGGCTCCCACATGTGACCCAAGGACCGAGGGATTGAACATGTGGGTGTGCTAACTGCTACACCTGAAATGCAAGTTGGGAGAAGAGATTTAGAGAGGAAAGGAAGGAAGGGGGCAGAGGATGAAATCAATTTTGCAGACAGTAGATGTAATTATAAGTAAAACCCCAATATCACAGCTGGACCTGTCCACTCTAAAACAATAGTCTTTGAAATTGGCTTCCTATTCCCCAGTTTGTGAATGTATTCTAATTGCAAGAGAGAATTTTTTAATAGCTTCAAACCAAAGAAATCACAATACAAAGGTTGCTGTTTGTTTTTATGTGGCTTTGTAATCTAATACCAAAGATTCAAAATAAAAAAATTTACTCCTTCTGGAATTGTTTGGGGGCATGGAAGGACTTCTTCCCACAAAACTCCAGATTGGCAATGTCACGTGAAAAACACTAAAGTAAACTAAGATCACAGGTGTAGTCCCCCATCCAGTGCATATAATCACAGGCATTTGGTTCCAGGAAGTCTTCTGTAGCTTAGCCTCTGATAGTTTGTATTAGAGAGAATAAAAATGATACTCTAAGATTTTAAGTTGCATAAAAATTAATGCCCTAATCCCCTTAAAATTTAGGCTGATGTGGGAGATCCTTTATCATGCTCTACAATATTATATTATCAGTCAGCACTTTGTGGATCCTAACCATTATTTGGAGGATAAGGCAAATGATGGCACATTGCTTTTCAAATATCTGGCAAAATTCTCATAGTTGTTTTTTATTTTAAAAAAATCACTGGTCAGAAGATGGTCACATGACACATTTCGTGCAAAGGATAATGGGAGAGGTAGTCCTGTACCAGGCAACCAAATTTGTGACTACAAACTCAAAAGTGAAAGAGATAAAAAGGAAGATTAGTGGAACCTAGGGTAAATTTTGAGTACACAGGCTCTGTGGAATTTGTCTTCTATATACTACGAGGACTAGAAGGAGTTTTTGTGCTGATCAAGCCCTCAAAATCTTATTCTATCTCAGAATAACTAGCTACTATTTGGTATCTAGAAATATGTGCTTCACTAATAGGTTTTGCGGGCACTGCCCATACTTTAGACCTCTTCCTTCTATTGTATGTCTCTTTGTCTAAGACATGACATAAAATAATAATACTAAGAAAAAGTAATACTTGTCAGACAAAGATTAAAATAAAGTTTTAAGAAATTTAGAGGATTATGTTTTCTGTGCAAATGCTTCTGCTTACCAGGGCCTGATCACAGTAGAAGTAGAAGGAGTAATTCTCTGTGTATTGGTTTCTGAGATGTACCAAAACTTGCTCATAAATTTTATGTGACAAATATTTGTAGGAATTAATTCTCAATTTTACTGGGAGTTTGTCTAAAACTTTTTTTTCCTCTCCTTTGTCTCCCTTTATTATTATAATTACAAATTGAAGTATTAGACTGTTTAGACTTCATAAAGTAATAAATGAATAATAATTAGGAATAAGACATGGAGGTTAAAGTTCCAAATCAGCCTTGAAACCATGATCCTTGTTCAGTCTCTGTTTGGCTGGCCTTTTGAAACATGTGCTTTAGTTTTCCCAATCATGAGCAAGTCTGAGCACAGGGGAATCCTCAGCAATGAATGTCCAATGTATGGCTCTTCTTCACCAAGGTCATGTGTGAAAGGTGTTCAGAAGTGAAGAGATGATCAAAGAGAGAAGATAAACTCAAGTTACTTTTTCTAAAGAAAATTTGACAGATGGAAAAGGCACTGGGCCTTTTCTATGCATATACATGAAGATTCCAGATGGTCTTCTGTATATGCATGGGCATCATGTGCACTGTACATGCATGTATAATATGATGGAGCTGCATCCGATGCATCAGGTTATTGTAGTGTTTAGGAGTACTGGTGATACATTAGAATGTGGTCTAAGTTTTAATTTAGGAAACATTAAAATTAGGTAAATATAATACAGTTTACATATAATATAGTTCAAAGACATTATGATATGAAAAATATAAGAGATTAGGAAATAATTGGCAAAACTTTTTTAGTACTGTATATCTTCTGAATATCTTCTAAGTTTGGAATATTTAGTCTAGCTGGTTAGAAAACAGTTTTTTTGAATTAATTTTGAAATCTGAGGCTACATTTCCTTTTCATTTTTTTAAATCAGGAGATGTATTTTTTGTCTTTGAGATTTACCTTCAGCAATGTGAAAACATTACACAGTAGGACAGGAAAAGAGGGAGCTGCATGGAAGCATGGAGGAGCTGTGTTTCATTGTGTGTCCCCAGGAATGTGCTGTGATCCTTCTTGATTTTCAGGGGCCCATTTTTTATGTAAACATTTAACCTCAGTAGAATAAAGGAGAGAAATTAATGGGGTTAACTCACCTCTCTCTTTAGTACTATGTCAAGGTACAGACTGAAAAGAATTTGAGATATGTTCAAGTAACGAAAGACTCTTTTAAATATTAGAAAAAGTTTCTAAAATAATCATGCAAAACCCAAATGGACAAATTTTACATATAACAAGAAAGTGGTGTCATGTGATACAAACAAGCACCTATGCTGGCTTTTCTCTTGAAAAATCTTTCCTGGGGACTTCAATATTTAAACTTTTATTGTTGCACAGATTATAATACACAAAGAAGTAAACACAAGTAAAGTGTAAACCCACTCAAGGGAGGAATTTGATAAGCCATCTCTATTAAGGCTTAACTTTGGATATGCATTGAATCCTGTCCTTCTTCAAATAGGTATAGTGTAGACATTTGTCCTTCTTAACTGTGGTTTGAAATTGAGGAAAACAACATCATCCAGCATTCAAACCAAAGAGCTAGTGTTCATGCATTTTTTTTTTGTAAAACTTCACATTACTGTTTCATACAAAGTCAGTTAATTCAATGTAAAATAGTCTTCTAAAGTCTCTCCACTACTTTCCATTTTTTCTCCAATAAATCAAGTGACAGAAGCAAACTATATTCCCTCTGAAGGAACTCAGTTTCACTCTGTACGTTACGTCTGTCCCACTGATGAATTTACAAAGAAAGTGCTTGCCACAAAAGCAAACACACATGCATGCGTGTGCGCATGCACACACACACACACACACACACACACACACACACACACACACACACTCCACCAGGGAGGAAAAGCAAGACTGCAGTATTGGAAATGTCTCAATTTTGTAGACATTTTTTTTTTTTTTTTGAGACAGGTTCTCGCTTTGTAGTTCAGGCTGGCCCTGAGCTCAGCCTCCAACTCACATCACAGCAATCCTCCTGGCTCTGCCTCCTGAGTGCTGGGATTACAGGTGTGAAGCACCACACCTGACTCTGTAGTATGTGGGTACTGGTTGCTGCTGGGCGTGAGTCTCCGTGCACAGTATTGTATATAGTTACCGAGGATCTAACCTAGGCCCTTGCACTTGCAAGACAGGCGCTGGAACCACTGAGTCAAATCCCTAGCCCAATTTTGTAGACTTTTAAAGTGTTCACATATTAGAATAACAGACTCAACATATGTATAATACATGTATTTAATATGTCTAAATAAAATAGTTTGAATGCATAAGAAATGTTATACCATAAAAACAAATAATTAAGTTTAAATAAGAACTAAATGTAACTTTTAGAAATTAAAACCCTGATGGATGGATTAAATGACTTACACATAGAATTAATGAGAAGAAAGGTAGAGCCAGAATCAGCCACTCAGAAAGAAGTCCACACAGATGAAAAATGAAAAGAAGATATGAAGATGATAAGAAATACAGTAGAAGAAGAAAGTCTAGTATGTACTTATTTGAAATTAAAGAGTAGATAGATTGGCACAGAGGCAATATTTTAACATACAATGGGTTGACAATTTTCCAAAACAAAGTACCAATTTAAGATTTAGGAAGCCCATGTCATATACTTAAAAGTCAAACTGAAAATCTACGTCCAAACATCTGAAACTATATAGGCAGAGAGTTCTTAAAAACATGTGAAGAGAAAGATGAAGAGGTGAAGAGGTTAATTGAATGGTTATCCACTCTTGGACATTAGGGAGACCTAGAAGAGCCTTCGAGGTTGAATATTTCTCCTCAGTGTAGAATTCTGAACCTATGAAACCATCCTTCCCAACATGGGGCAAAGTAGTAACAAGTCAAGTAAATATAGTGATGGAGTTTCTAGCTCAAACACTACTTTTAAGTTGTATTGTGAAGAACAATCTTCAAGTACGAAAAAATGATCTAAATAGAAAGTCCAAAAATGTAAGAAGGGATGGTGGAGAGAGATTGGTAAGTAGCTGTGGACAACTAAACAATTTTGGCTGTTGAAAGCAGTAAACATTACAGCATTTTGGGAGTATTTTTGGATAAAAATATTTTAGAAATAAATTACTGAAGTACAATAGTAAGTAAAGAATAACTAATTGAAAGGTAGAAATACATTCTAATTTCAGGATGTTGGTAAATAAGATGACTGCCTTCAGACTTTAGTAAATCCTATTGTATTAAAATAGCTCTAATATCAGCCAGGGAGTTAGCTTGGTGGTTCCAACACTTGCTTTGCAGACACAAGGTCCTGGGTTTGATCCCTGGCAACCACATACAGCAATGTTGGGTGTGGTGACTCATGTCCACCAGTGATCAGTACATATACCACAGTGCTGGGCCTGGTGCTTCACACCTGTAATACCAGCGGGAGGCTGAGACAGAAGGATTGCTGAGTTCAAGGCTGAGTTCAGGACCCAGCCTGAACTATAAAATGAGACCCTGTCTCAAAAACAAAAAACAAACCAAAAATAAAATAAAACAAAATAAAATAAAATAGCTGTGCTTACTCCCAGAGTTTAGATACTGAATATAAACCTCTGAAAAACCAAGAGTAGGATGCAAGAAATAGAATTATCAAATGAGAATAATAAAATAGAAAAAAAAATTCCTCAATTAATTTTGAGGAGAAGCAGTGAGGAACAGAGGAGAATGGGACAAAGGGATAGAAAATAGCAAAATGAGAACATAAATGTAAATGTATTAGTAATAGATGAATAATGATTACTTTCATATATTAGAGTAATACACAGAAGTTAATGTTAACAAATGGATTCCCCAAATTTATTCTTTCCTCCTTTCAGGGCACATAGTGTCTAGGTAGAGAATCTATTTCCCACTCACCAGTAAAGTAGATCCAGCTCTATGGCACAAGTATAAGTAAAACTCTATAATGTTCAAACAAAGAGACATATTGCAGAATAGAATGTAGAATTTGTTCCAGTTTTATATGCTTATGTATGCATTTGGTGTGTGTGTGTGTGTGTGTGTGTGTGTGTGTGTGTGTGTGTGTGTGTGTAGAAGAGGAGGAAAGGAATACAGAGATAAAATGGGGGCTTTTGTATTTTATACAATGCGGTGGGTGATTTGCTTTGAAACTCTGGTGCTATAAATTGGCACTTATCTGGTGACTGCTTGTCCTCTTGGGGGTGAGCAGTGCCCCTAAGTCACAGCCTTGAGGCCACTGAGGCACAGATGTGTGCTGAAATTGCAATCACTCTGAAGAGACTTCCAATGTACAGAACTGGTTTTTAAGATGTGCTTATGAACCTGATTAGACAAATTGATACTATGTCGATATTTTCTCTTCTTCCTCAGATTTTCTCCTTCTTTCTCTTTCATCTTCTACTTCTTCCACTTTTTCTTTGCTTTCACCTTCGATTTCTCTTTCTCTAATTCCTGATGATCATATCATTATGATTATCAGCAATGGCCAACAACTTTTTCTTTCTAGCATTCCTTTTTTTTTGATCCTCTTTCCAGCATTTTATTTGGTTTAAAAGGACCTGGCTCTTCCTTCCCACTCCTTCTTCCCACCAAACACTAAGACTCAGAGTAGTACAGGTCCTTAGACTTGGTAACTGCTGAAGAGCTGGCCTCTGCCCCAGGAAAGGGACTTACTGAGGACTTGAGATGTGATATACAGTGGTTCTGAAAGGCATAGGGCCTCTTCCTTTCTTTATAAACAGCATGTGCAGAAGTTACTTATGACTTTTCAATCATAATCACTTGGAATAATTACCAATAAATATTTCAATTAAAAAATAGTTGTTCAGAAAGGAGATGAGGACAAGACGAAGTGGAAGAAGAAATAGAAACAGAAGATGCTACGGCAGGGGTAAAGGGGCACAGATGGAGAGGGAAAGAGAGAAGGGAGAGAAAGTGAATTAGGCATTTTAATAACAGTTTTTGATGCTGAATCCAAACCTTCTTAATCAATACATGTCCATGAAAAACATACATCTAAAAAATTGAACCTGTTTAAATTGGATTTCTGTGCTTTTTACCCCAATTATTTATTGAAGCAAAATTTTGAGTGAATTGATTTAGCAAGATGTAAGGCAGAAGTACAGTGCTTGCACTTAAATTTACAATTAAAATAACATGTAACATAAAAAATTACATTTTTCTTCCTCTGCAATCTCATCAGAAATGGTGAAGATCAACTAAATTTTTTGTGGATAGTTTGATTAAGTCCTATCCAGTCAAAAACTCAATTTGAGATAAAGTATTAGAAGCTTTCCAATGTGAAAGATTTTTACTTTACTATTTGTTCAATGAACAGTAGTATACTCATATTTAGTTCTATACAATATGAAAGTTAATAAAGATTGTGTGTTTTACATGGTATAAGGGAAATATAAGTAACATGTGGAAAGGGCCAGGGATATAGCTCAGTGGTTCCTGCGCCTGTCTTGCAAGCGCAAGGGCCTGGGTTCGATCCCCGGTAACCACATAATAATACTGGGTGTGGAGACTCAATGCCCAGCAGCAACCAGTACCACATACCACAGTGCCGGGTGTGGTGGCTCACACCTGTAATCCCAGCACTCGGGAGGCAGAGGCAGGAGGATTGCTGTGATGTGAGTTTGAGGCTGAGCTCAGGACCAGCCTGAACCACAAAGTGAGACCCTGTCTCAAAAAACCTAAAAAAAAAAAAAAAGTAATATGTGGAAAAATTAACACTGTGAGTCACTGGAACAGATTCCCACATTTGAAGGAAATAAAGAAAATTGATAGAATCTGTTATTTTTCATTTACTTTTGGCTTCATATTTAATCCAAACAAAGCAAATATGGTAAATATTACACATATTTAAACACTGCTAGCACATCTCTATTAATCATGTAGTACAACACTTGATATTCTCAATTAAAACCCTTAATTTGCCTGCTATAGAGCTTACAGTCCCTTGGGTAATTCTCTCTTATTTTCCTAGATAACTTATTTAGGGAAAAATAAAATAATGAAATGATCTTAAAATGAAAAGGCCTGAAAATAGCACTCTTATTTAAATTACAATACTTCGCACTCATGCGAGATTTCTCCATCTTTGCAATCACGCAGCTGTTTTCCTCAGGGTGTTCTCACAAGTTCAGAAAGAAAAAAAAAATTGTTCTGAGCCTTCGGAAACCCCAAGGAGAGCAGCTGTGTTTTTGATAAACTGGGCTAAGGTTTCAACACTTCAAGCTATAGAGAAATTTACACGGGAATTTTCTGCATTATATATCCATGAGCAGTATATTCTCCACAGTAACAACATACACTGTATTTAGTCAGAGTTTACACAGCGGAGCAGTCAGGCTGAACACGTTAAATGAAAATCCTGACCTTCACCAGAAGACTCTGCCCTAAACATACAGAGTATCTTTGCCCAACTTGCAGAAAAAAACATGGGGGATATCAGCGAAGAGCGAGGAGATGAACTGGCTGAATTGACCATCACACACACAAGCACACTGTCTGTTATTCATTACTGGCATTAGCCAACGATTTCAGTAAAGAAAAACTTTAATAGATCATGAATGATTGAAGAGTTGGGACGTTGTCTCCCTGCAGCTCTTCTTGTGTGTGATCTTCCTGCTCCCTCACCTTCTGGTCAAAGCCCTTGTCCTGCTGATTTTAGACAAGGAAAAAAGATAGCGCACTGAATGTATTTTAAAGTTCTTTAAAAAAATAACTTAGTAAGAAGTGACCTGGCTCTTGTCCACCCAAGCACAAGAAAACACACATGGAGATCCTCACCAGTGTATTCCATGGCGGACACTACTTGTCTCTCTGTATGTGTCTTCACTGCTTGGAGTTGCCTAAGCACCTGCTCTGACCTTCCCTCAGGCTGGGGCATCCTTCTTCAGTAGATCTCCCGCCCATCAAGGAGAGTCAAGTTTATTCAGGGCGTGCTTTCTCCTCCTTTCACTATTTATCCTCCTGACGTTTTCTTCTGTTTCTGCCCCTTGTTTTCTATACCCAGCATGACAAAAGAGTCAAACTTCAGCTCATTCTGTGAGCAAGGTTTTGGATCAAGGCTCTATGTATTGTATGACTTATTTTAAGGGAGAGGGCAACACTGCCTTATTGATGTTCCCCAGTCTAGTAATATGGCACCTGCAATTGTTAACTTCCTACATAACTCAGCTGTGTGTCCTTTCTAGTAAGGAGGACATAGAGATGGAGAAAAAAACAGGTGAATGGGATGTAACCTGAGTTGCACAATTAGAGAATTAGTCAATCAGTGTAGAGTTAGAACTAAGATGTCAGATTGGCAGTTTAATCATACCTGATCATTGGTTACTATTTTAGCAGACAAAGTGTGGTGATACTTTGTTATAGGGGTGACACTGACTTAGTGGCCTATGTGACTTTTCTCACACAAGAGTCTCCTTGGAAAGGTAAAATAATGTTCCCAAGTTCATAGAACTAATTCATGGCAGAGGCTGTTTCCAAAGCCCATCTTGTCTTCTTTTTTTCTTTATAAGTCTAATTTTGTATTTCTGTCTTATATTCCTGATATCAATGATGCAAGTTCATGTGTATTATACATGAAGAATAATGACTACTTCTAGATTCAGATGAAAATAAACGACGCTCATTTGCTTACCTTACTATGCTAATTCTTTCACTAGGACTGGAATAGTGTACAGTAAGTATGACATACATTAAAACAATTTGTCTGTCTTATGAAATCACCAAGATATCAATATAGTCATCCCTACTGATGTCAGGCATGCCAGGAAAGACTATCACACTTGGTACAGGGCATCCCTCCTGCAAATCAGCAAGACATGTCAGAAGTTGTATGTAAAATTGTATCTCCCTAAATTAGTGTGTATATGTCTTAACCCCCCAGTACGAAAGACTGAAACTTTCTTTGGAGGTATGTTCTTTATAGAGATAATCAAATCATGATGTATGATGAAACTACAGAGTGTATGTTTAAATTTTAATAATATATTATAGTAAAAGACACATTGCCATTAATCACCCTCAAGATGTACCCCTACCCATCAAATACATTTATCCTGACATTCACCACATTTTGGAGCAGTATTAGGAGCACTCTTTTATAAATGTCTTTAGAAGACAGAATCAACACTAAATCTGATATAAGAAAGAATGGGCACAACTCTTGAAGACATAGGTGTGGGAAAAGACAATAAACAAAGCAAGGATCATATGAAAGATATATATATATATATATATATATATATATATATATATATATATAAATTTTTCAAGACAATGTCTCACTTTGTAGTTCAGGCTGGCCCTAAGTTCATTATGTAGCCCAGGTAAGCCTCAAATATCCAGCAATCCTCTTGCCTCTGCCTCCAGAGTGCTGAGATTACAGACATGAGCTACCACGCCCAGCCATATGAGAAATATTACGAAGAATCAGTAATTAGGATTTCATCTTATTAGTTTTTTTACAGCAAGAGAAATTACCAGCAGAAGAAAGACAACCAATAGGTTGGAAAAATCTTTTGCCAGCTGTTTCACAGATAAAAGATTGATATCTAGAATAAATAAAGAAATGAAAAAAATCACCCTACCCTTCAAATATAAAAACTCAGTCAAAAAATGGGCATCCTAGATGAATACACACTTCTCAGATGTGGAAGTAGAAATGGCAAATACGTATGTGAAAGAACGTGCAACATCTCTGATCATCAAGAGACCTAAATTAAAACATCCAGATTCCATCTCACTTCAGAAAGAATGGTTTTCATCAAGAAATCAACCAATAACAAGTCCTGGTGGGGTTGTAGGGAAACGGAACTAATCTCCACTGTTGGTGGGAGTGTAGAGTGGTAAAAAAAAATGTAAAAATCCGTATGGAGAGTCCTCAGAAAACTAGGATTTAAGGTCCCATTTGGCTCAGGTATTCCCCTGTATATTATCCAGAAAAAAATCAAATTATCATACATACCACAGTGTTACATCTACACTCATGCTCTTGAAAACAACCTAAATGCCAATCATCTGACAAAAGGACAAAAAGAAAATTTTATATACAATGGAGAACTACTCAGAGATAAAGAAGGATAAATTTGAGACAGTTATAGCTAACTGAATAAACCTTAAGATCATACTCTGAAGTGAAATAAATCAGACACACACGTGTAAATAACATATGGTTTCCCTAGTATGAAAAGCTATAGTGTAAATAAAATTAAAATGTATAATAGATATTGTGAAATTGGAACAAAATGTTTAAATGGGAAGGGGAACAAGAGGATGGGCAGAGAGAAAGGAAGGAAGGGAGAAAAATGAGAAAATAAAGATAAAATGGAAATAAAATTCTTGTAAGTAATAAGAAGAGGATAGATGGAAGGGGAGGAGAATGGGAAAAATATGCATCAAGATATAACATGCACAGGTAAAGATGCTGTACAATGATTTGATCATTATGTGTATCTCTGTTGTACACTAAACTTAATTAATGATAAATGATGTGATAAAAAATGTGGTACATGCTTCTTGGTTGAAGAAATCCCAGTTTAGGTACAATAACTTTTTCTTCTTTAGGGAAGAGTGACTATTAAAATCAATCTTTTGTAAATTACAATTTTATGAATCAATTATCATCTTAAATGAGTGCATTAAGAGAAACTAACTATCACACACTGCTTTGGTGATCAGAGTGTATGGAAATGATCCACACCCCTTCATGTCTCTCAAGGTACATATAATGGGCAGAGCCCCCCATTTCTAAGTCACCTATGTTTAATGTGGCCCATTTTGTCTCTCTGTCTTCTAAAATGCCCTATTAAGCAGCTTGCCATGGGGGCACATAAGATAAGAGAATCATAATATAAGATAAGATAATCAAAGATAATCAGCTATTGCCTCTGCATTGTAGTTGTTTTTCTGTGACCCTGGAATTCTCTAGTGACAAACAGGATCTTTGTAGCTATTGGAAGAAAACATTCAGGGCAGAGAATTAAAGAAATATCCATCACATGTGTCTGTGTCATAACATAGGTGTTTTTTTAAAAATTGAAATCTTTATTGGTACATTACATATAAACATCATGATTGCATTCAACAATGAGAATTTGTACCAGTATATGACACAACTTAATTCTCATTTTTTCCCATAACCCTACCCACCCTACCACCCCCACTCCCTATGTACATAAACTTTGTTTCCTTTCTTTTTGTTGTAATCTCATTATTTTCCCCCCTTCA
The DNA here is from genome assembly GCA_004026965.1 of Petromus typicus. Lineage (NCBI taxonomy): Eukaryota > Metazoa > Chordata > Mammalia > Rodentia > Petromuridae > Petromus > Petromus typicus. Next base: position 97,946 of record PVIR01002707.1, read on the forward strand.
CTCCATTACTTTTTGAGTGTTTTCTATTTCACAATATATAACATACATTCTAGAACTCATTTGTATCTTTATTTTCTCATACCAGAGAAGATATATATATATATATATATATATATATATATATATATATATATATATATATAATTTAAGTAGAAATGATTCAAACTTATAATTTTTTTATGGCAGAGTAATACTCCATTCTGTAGAAGAACCACAGCTTTTTATCTAGTCTCCAGTTGATGGACATTTGGGTTGTTTCCAAGATTTAGCAATCACAAACTGAGCTGCTATAAACATGGGTGCACATATGTCACTGTGATATGACTCTTTTAATTTTTGTGTGTATATACTTAGCAGAGCGATGGCTGAGTC